>JAVJIF010013000.1:0-162838 GCA_038442645.1 Agave tequilana | reverse complement strand
GTAAGGTGATAATGTATATGCAATATATGTGACTAATCACTCTCCTTTAGGAATGGGCCTGCAAATAAATTAAATATTTAATTAGGAAAATGCAGAGTTTATTCTATAATAAGTATGAGAATATGATAATAAATGTGCAATATTAGTGACCAATCCACACCCATACCTATCTTTTGCTCGTTCTCGAGCAAAACACTAAACTATACTAAGGATTATTAGACCACTTTCGCAGGTCACGCGATTGCACTGAGCATGTGCAACAAGCCGTTAAACCTCTAGGTTTCTCCTAGAGGACGAGTTTTGTCTCATGAGGGTTTTCAGTGGATTACACCCAAAAAATCTATAAAGAAAGAGAAATAAAGAGTTAGTATTTTTAAAAACATTTTGAAAGAGAAAAATATTTGAAATATAATTGTAAGACTTAAGTAATCTATAAGTTATAGGAAAACTGAATTTTTCATTCCTAAACTTAGTCTCTATTAAAAATTTGTTATAATCAAAGTAAGGAGTCAATTGTACTTCTCATTTAGTCTATTACTTTACCCTAAGTCATATGCACCTTGTAATCGTGAAAATTTTGACTAAAGGTTCATTAACTCTAACTCTTATGTCTTTATTTATTATATATATATTTTTTGTGGTATAATTCCTTAGTTCTATTATGCTTTCTAATCTGCCCCTGTAACGAGCCTTTAATCGATGACTCCCAACCAAACGGTCTTAGGGCACCGGGTGAGAAAACACCCCAAGGACTTAAGGACTCGAGCAAAGAAGGCCATAAAACTAAGGATTTATTATATGAACCTCTTTTAGGCGTGAATACTTATGCTTTATTAGGCACAAATACCCAGCTTAATCAGAGGATTTATATATATATAATTTTTCAAACTTATCAATCATCTTTCGCATAAATACTAAGGCTGCTTAGGCCAAAGTACCTAGCTAATCAATAATTAGATTTGTTTATCTGTCATAGATATTCTTTTTCTTTTTCTTTTTTATATTATAAGGCATAAGAATCTTTGTTTTTGAACCCTAAGTGTGTAAGTGTATGAAGTATGCATATTTCATTAAGGTAAAGATCAAGACTAAATTATTTTGACAAATTATCTTCCTAACCATAAAAATCAAACAAATAATCTTATTTGACCAAATTTAGAAATCCTAATTTTTGATTTTCCTATTCCTTAAAATTGACTTAATTTCTTACAAAAAAATATGTCAAAATATTGTTTCTATTTTCAAAAAGTTTTAAAAAGTAAAAAAAATTTTATAAAAAAAAAAACCTAAGTTGTTAGACCCTCCCTCACACCTATCTCATGCATTGTCCTCAATGATGAATTAATGCATAGATGCATGAAAAGAAGAAAGGGAAGGAAGATACTATCTTAAGGTTGTGGTTCCGGTGGTGGTCTAATGGTCACGAAATGCGGCCCAATCGACTTTTCGTGGAGTTCGGAGGAACCCACCAGAAATCTCTCTAATATAACCCATTAAATGATGTATCCATAAAGGATTTTTATTAAAAATTTAACCCCTCTAATTTCTAAATTCCATAATTAATTTCGGAGTCAATTGTCAACCGCCTTGTCCCAAATGGTGTGTGAAAAGATAGAATGATTGATTTGGACTCAGGAAGTACAGGAACTATACAGACTCAGGAAGGTGACTTAGTCAAGTAAAGGTTCAGGAGTCGAGATTGTTTAAGAAGTGTGTCCAAGTGAAGAAGTTGAACTCAATCAACATTCATTTTCAACAATGGAATGTGACTTAATATTGGTGATTCAAGTTCAAGAATGATAAGTGTGGGAATCAAACTGACTCTAAAATATTACTCAAGTCGGGTAACAAAATAGGAGTTAATATTGAATTCGAAATTTGAACTGGATCATAGATTTTAGAATTTAGGTCACATTCTCATTGAGTTCAATGTCATAAAAATGAGACTTGCCAATTTGTCAATAGGACTTTCAAAAGTGTAAAATTGGTCAAGTTCATATGTTCATCAAAGTGGGTGATTCATTTCATGATGAAATTGCACAGGATCCAATGTTGACTCGGGAAAAAGATTGAAATCAGGTGAAGACACCGGAGTCATAATTGAATCAGGAAGTAGAATTGAATCACTAAGTTGATGTTTAGGATCATATTCATTCTCAAGTTCTATTTCAGGAAAGGAATAACTCGCCAAACTGTCAATATCATTTTCAAAATTTGGAGTTTGGGCAAGTTCAAACGATTGTTCTGAAATGGAACCTTGTTTTTCAAAACAACATGACTCTTCGGCTCTAACAGAATAGTTACTGACATCAGAACTGGCCAAACGGTGAAACGTAGAGATTGGACCATCATATCTATGTCGTGATTACGAGCATTTTGAGCCTGAGTCATGGCTTCAAGCATCTTTTCATAGTTGATAGGTTCATCGTTTTTTGCAATTGGTCTTGAAAAGATGAAGTGTTGTTTTGGAATTGGTGATAAAATTGTGATCCATTAGATTTTTTGATTATTTTTTGACTCACGCATACTCATTTCCAAAATTGATGTTTTCTATTTTGACTGGTGGAACTGAGTATGAATATTGGAAATATTGTGGACAAGTGGATAAGGAGGACAAGTTGGTTGAAAATTGGACTCGGGGGAGGTGAATCCCACTTACTCTGTGAAGAGTTAAAATTATTATGGAAATTATGGTTATAAGATTGGGGGCATGGGTTATATTGATTCGGATAAGACCAATCCAGCACACTATGTTGGTCAAAGTTATGATATGCCGGGTTGGTAATATCCGAAAAAGACGTTGGTGTGTAATATGAATTACCATTAAAATTGAAAAAATTGTTGTTATAAGCCATATCACACAATAAAACACAAACAAAAAACAAACAAATAAGCAAACAAAAAATAAAAAATTCTAAACTAAGTTAGGGTAGAGCTATGACCTAGACGACTCCTAACTGGTTAGACTATCCACGGGAGATATAATGTAGACTTTGACCACAAGCTAATCAGCAAGGTCAGGGCAAGATTGGTGGGAGGTTATTCCGTCAAGACGTTCCTTAATTAAGTAACCACCAACCTTCGGGCTTTCGGCCCTTAATCCCCTTCCTAGACACTGATTTGGCAGGAGTCAAATTCCAACACCTTTCCCCCTTAGATAATCTCCTAATTGAGCTCGAGATGTCCCTAGGGCCAACGTCTACTCTTTTTTAGTTAGGCTTGGGTTAGTGAGTGAGGAGATTGTTTGTGGGCTAAGGGAGGGTAATGACTTCCCCACCTTATCTTGTTTATAGGACAAGCCCTTAAGTCAATTTAGTGCAGTGTACAAATAAATAGAAAAAGTAACATTCAAGCAATCATACAAGAATGAACCTTATACTAAATGCTATGCACACATACCTTGGCTCCAGCACTCTTCAACAGTAAATTAAAAAATGAAATGAAATAGACACGTGCCTAAATGCAAAGTCTAAATCATTTTTAACATTTATAATCAACTTTTTACTATAGTGTTAGAAATATATATACAGTGAGTCAAATAAGGAGATAAATGCTACAGAAATTCAGATTTTTAATTCAGCCAACCTGCAAGAATATAGGTAAGTAGTTCACTCAATCTTGCCACTAAAATGTAGCAAATCTGAGGGCTTCTTGGGTCGTCCGCTCTTGAGCAGAGTCAAAGGCCACTTATATGTCCACCGCAGCAAGAATTCCTTGTTGTTGAATCTATACAAAAAAATAAAGAGAAGTTAACCAAAAATGTAAACTTTTAAAGAGAGTACTTACCGTCCCTCCCCGGCTACGGCGCCAAAAATTGATTGAGCTTGAAGCTTGAACCCTTGCATGTTCTACCTTACTTCGGAGGCGTGCAACGCATAAGCCATAGGATCGAGCTCAGTCTCCAGTCGCATTACATCATCAAGATGAACAAGAATGAAATGATACGGAGTCTTGAGGACGAGAACATCATCATGAATTATCGTTGGCACTCACACAAACATTGTTATACTAATGCTTCTGGATTCACTTGCATGCTCATCAAAACCCACAGAGGTAAAGTAGAAAGAAGAAGAAGAAAACAAAAGTAAAGATGACAAAAAAAAAAATTACCTTTATTGCTTGCAGAAACGATGGAAGAAAGGAGGAGGTACATCGGTGTCACTCTCAACATAAGCCTCCCTCTCTTACTTATATGAATCTCAATCTAACCTAAGCTTACATACAAATTAAAATTACATGAAAGAAAACAAAAACTTATACTACAAAGAGTAAAAAATTGGACTAATTCCTATCTCTGCATGGTCGTCCCCTGGAGGCTCTGAAAATCCCAGTATTTATAGGCAAAACCCAACCTAGAGGTATGAAGATAGGGGGAGCAAACGCTCCCCCTAACTCTCCAACAGAGCCGCGGAAATGCGGCTTTGGCCGCGTTCCGCGGCCAGGGTGTGGCCAGATGGCCACACCCTGTTGGTGGTGCTCCCTGGTTTCTTGATTTGTAATTATCTTTATTTGGATTTGCAGTTTATGACCGGATTTTGACGAAATGTCCTTTGATCCTTAGCTTCAACTGATCGATTCAGGGAGGATTCTTCTCAACCTGTTTTCAACCTCTCTGATATGCCAAGATTTAGCCCTGATTCCTTGATTTCGAATTTATTCTGAATTAAGTCAGGATTTTGTGGGCTTTCGGGCTCATTTCTGTTCACTCTCCTTTAGGAATGGACCTGCAAATAAATTAAACATTTAATTAGAAAAAGTAGAGTTTATTCTATAATAAGTATGAGAATATGATAATAAATGTGCAATATTAGTACCAATCAAATATCTTGCAACTCAAGCACAAACAAATCATATATATGTATGAAGAGAATACCAATAGAAATTGATATTATTTGATATGAGAAGGTATACAAATGTAGAGAACAAAATATGAGTATATACAAAAAAAAATATCAATTGAGATACCAATTGAAATATGATGTAAATCAAATATATAACTTATAATAAACCACCTTTTTCATGCACAGATAAAAGATTTTCAATAAGACATACAAGGCATGCTCGCGCATCCGTCCGCCCTTTAAGGGGTTGGTAGGGGTTTTCAAAACTAGAGTTTGAAAATATTTTTATTGTGAAAATACTACCAAATGAAGATTAAATAACTAGTTAAAAGTAATTTTGAAAAAACTAGTTAAAGATCCTTCAAATATGAAATCAAATCATATGTCTACCATGAAACATATTAAATATATAAAGGTTGACACTCAAAATCTATAAGGCTCAAAAATAATCATGAAACAAAGTCATGAATAAACAAATAAAGTGTGAGTGTACAAGAATCATGTAATTAGCATTTTTCATGAAGATAATCAATGAAGCTCAAAACAAATATCATTTAATCAAACAAGTGGTAAACATGAAAATTCATTTTTCATATAAAGATGAAGAATCATAAAAATTCATTTTTCATCTAAAAACAAACTTCTAGGTATATGTATGTTTTTATCCAACTCTAATAATATGCATACATATCCCAAACATAAAAAGAGTCCATAATATAAATTGCATGAAGGCAAATGACTCAAGGGTATACATGTATATTTATTAGTTTTGAACAAAAATAGCATACATATGAAGTAAACATGTAAATAGGCAAAACAAGTGTAAATGAGGAAATCATCAAAACTAGGCTATAAGTGTACATGTAATGAGTACAAATGAGCAATGAAGTGCAAACATATATGAATTAAATGTTGCTCACCACTATACACGTATAAACACAAGTTTTGACAAAACTACATCTAAACTAGTATTTACCACATGAAGCATATAACATAATGATAAAAACAAATATGCTAAAATCATAAATATATATATATATATTAAAGCATGTAAACAAAAGGAGTTTAGAGATAGTTACCAAAACATAAGAACCATACTCCAAATCTCCAAAACATAGTGGTTGTCCCACCAAACCTCCTTGGTAGCGGTGCATCAAATGTATTCCATCAAGTCCATGTGCATCCACCATCAAGGCACCAACTCTCTCACGTTTTGTGAGAGCCCGCACCTACATCAAATACAAAAGGTGGGGATTTTGGTACCCATTTTCTTTTGGGTCCATGAGGGTTAGCATTGTAAGGAACCCAAACATTCTTATTAGGAAAATTTAAAGAGTTAATTCTATCATAACAGAATTTTGCTAAATGGCCTTTGCGGCCGCAATGTGTACACTTGTACACTCTACTATGGATATGTGAATGAGTATGATCATGACGTGCAAAATGTGCATAAGCATGTTGTGGGTGATGTGCATGAGCATGTGGAGCTTGTTTCCTATGAAACAAGGTTTTCAATGTAGAATGGTTAAATGCACATTTGCTCAAAGTTGAGCTCAAACAATCTATTTTATTTTTCAAAAATTTAACTTCATTTTTATCAATAATAGCATGTAAAGCATGATGAGAATGAGAATCATTTTTCTTATTCTTTTTAGAAACATTTTCTTTTCCTTTTTCAACAATTTTTCTTTTTAAAGAAGTGTTTTCATGTAAAGCAATTTTCTTTTGTTTTTCCACCAAAACAATTTTATTTTTCAAAGCATTATTTCCTTCACACAAATCATTCAATTTAGAAAGCAGGAAATATTTCATTTTTCAAACTTTCATTTTCTTTGAAACATTTTCAAATTTAGTTTGAAAAGAATCATTTTCTTTTAACATGCAATCAAATTTATTTTTCATTTTTTTGTTGTCCTTTTTAAGCATGTCATATTTTTTTAGAAGTTATTGACAAAATGAAGCAAGTTCATTGTAAGACATATCAACATCCTCTTCTAGCTCGGATTCGGTGTTTACCTCAGGGGGGTTATCCCCTTGGACCATGTAGCATACGTTGGAAGCTTTACTTCCAACATCCGAGTCGCTCCCTGCATAGTATTGTTCTTGCTCGCCAAGGGAGATGATGGTGTTCCATACTACAAAAGCCGAGTCAAGATTAGCAACCCTACATAAATAATCATTATTTAGGGTACTCTTCAAAGTATGAATGGCTTTTGAATTAGCCTCAATATACTTGCTAATATTAACATATGAATCTTTAATAGTAGCAAGATAAACATGAATGCCTAGCCCGTTAAGGTACATAGACATCTTAACCTTCCAAGTTAGGATGTTAAGAATGTCAAAAGTGGGAGATGACATGAAATCCATATGTGTGTACAAATATTATGATTAGCTATAAATGAGGATCTTTAACTCTAGGTTATAAGACACAAATCAAGAGCACTTGCTCTAATACCAATTATAATCACCTAGAGGGCGGGTGAATAGGTGACTAGCTAATCTAATGGTCAATTAATGCGGAATGAAAACTATTTATGCAAACTAAAATTCTTAAGCTAAACACCAAGTATAACACAAGAGTGTAGCCGGATTCCCCGTGAAGGGCTCTGAACAAACTCCTCAAGATTCCTCTAGATAAGAGTTGAGGTGCCGCTTTGGCTCTCATGGTTGAATACAAGTGTTAGCAAACAATCCCCAAGCATGTAACAATTAAGCACACAATATATCAAGCATATAAAGATAAAGACAATATAAGCATGCACGATATAAAGAAAAGTACGAGATAGAGAAAGCAATCGCAAACACGAAAGATTTGTTTCGAGGTTCGAGCACACTTGCTCTACGTCCCCGCCTTCAACACTATGAAGGATTTCCACTATAATCGATCCCACCGGATCACTCGGTGCCGCAATACCTACAAGGAGTTCCCACTAGAACTCTTGGACTCTCTAGTCCCTCCACTCGTTCCCGCAAGAACTATACACCGCAAGCACGCAAGCTTGCCGAGGCCACACCTCTACAAAGAGCTCTCACTAAAACTCGAAACAATCGCAAACACACAAGTCCGCCTCCTCAAAGCAAAGATGAAGTCTTTGGTGATCACAACACTTTGATCACCTAAAAATAATCTCACAACAACTCTCCTATAGGATAAATATATCAATGGATAGCTCAAGTGTTTGTGAGAAAAAAAAGGATGGAAGTTGTGGTGGAAAACACAAGAAAATCACTATTGAAAACTCTTGATAAACTATCCTTTTGAATGGAAGAATTTGGCTCTAAAACAAGTGGAGAAAATCTCTTAACAGAGTAGGAAAAACTAGTGCAAAAACCCACTTAAAATCTTGTTGAAAACAGTCCATGGGTGCCCCCTTTTATAGGCAAGAAAAACTAGCCGTTGGAGCAAAACTGCAGCTTGGACGGCTGTCGGTCGACCGGCCCGATCGATCGACCAACGGTCAGATTTTTAAACGTTGAGCCAGCAGTCTACCGGCTTGGTCGACCGTGGCCTGGAACAGAGAGCAGAGCTCTCTGCCGGTCGACCGATCTGGTTGACCGGTGCTTTCTAGAGAGCAGAGCTCTCTGGCGGTCGATCGGGTCGGTCGATCGGCCCTCCAGCCAAACCTGGCGTGCACGTTTATGCACGTCGGTCGACCGACTCCTAGCTCGGCGACCGGCCCGGTCGATCGGCAGAAGCCAAACCCGAACTATTTAGGGATTGAAAACTTGGTATTTTTCCTTTAATAAATCCCATAAAATCTCTAAAAATCTACAAAAATAAGTTTAGTATAATACTTTGATATACAAACATGTTTGAGTAAAATCAAGACATGTTACGAACATTTTGAACTATTTTTGTAACTTAAAAATTTGGCATAAAACAAAATCTATATTTTTCCAAATAAATTTTTCCAAAACTTCTCCAAATACAAAAATAAGATATTTTAAACAATTTTAAAGTATAGAGTGTATGGATATAATCCACTACAAATAAATGATGAAATATCTATGTTTTTGACAATAAGCACTAAAAGGTTTTGGTTAAAGACTTGTATACTTAGAATACCAAAAACCAAACTGGTATTTTCTCAAAATGAAAACACTTTTGTATTTTACCAAAATGAAAATTCTTTTATAAAACTCATCTAAATCTTGTGTGTGAGTGTATATGGTATACTTGAGCAATCCACCAACTATTCTATCCTTTACATTTTATCTAAAAACAAAATCTTAACAAAAACACACCTAGACACAAGTCTTCTCTTGAAGTCTTCACTTGAAGTCTTCTTCTCCTTTCTTGACTTGGTCCAAACTTTGATCCAAGGAGCTAGACTCCTCTTGAGTACTTGATGTGGTCTTGATGCATAGGCTCTTGAATCAAACTGTGTTAGCTCCAAAACTTGACTTTAAATCCTTTGTCGAAGCTAAGCACCTACTAAGATCTTGATCACAAATCTGAAACAAATTAAACACAAGATCATTAGTACTATAACTACATGAGTTAATCATCATCAAAACTAGAGTGATGGGCCTTTGGGGCAACAGATGTATCTTTATTAAAAGATTTGGATCTCCTGTTGCTTTGTTCGGTAAGTGGATTATGTTGGAGTAGAATTGACTTGAGTTAGGGAATGGCATAGATTAGGTTGACCTAACCTGGTAGATTCTATTTATATAATCGACTGGTAACTTGGGTCTCTGGATCTTATGATTGATCTTGTTGGAAGTGAGAGTGTATGATGATTTTGATCAAATTAGATAGCGAGGATTTGATTAGATGTATCGAGTATGTATTTTTTTAGTTATTGAGACTTGGATGCACCAGTGACATAAAAGATGGATATATTGATGACTTAGAGAATTAATTAGATCGATAAAAATGAGGAAACTGTATTATTGGTCATTGAGTTTGTTGTTTACTGTACCAGATTATTTTGACATGAATTTTAATAATAAATGTCTTTAGTGGTTCTGCTGAGATTGGATGTTTAAAAGACATGCTACTATTATATCCTAGTGCAGATGGATGAGATGTTAATCAGTTCTAGATGCGACTATCTATTGATCTGTATTTTGACTTGTTATTGTATTAATTGATGTTACTGAAAATTACTGAAAAAATATTGGTAGATTATAACACGATGGTACTGCTCTACTGTTTTGTCATTTACACGGGTACTTTTCATATTATTATCACAACAGTCTACCGTTACTGTTACTGATACTGTTACTGTACTATCCTAGTAATCGAGGTAACTTGGGTATCTATTAATTGATTTAAGTAAATAAATTAATAATATAATTGGACAACTTACATTTATATTGGGGATATTGATAGAGGAGACAGTGTTTATATTTTGGATAGATCTAGGATACAGGTTGTGCAGCCGAGATACGGTTCCACTGTAGGGTTCTGGGGGATGACTGACATTCTATCTATTATTATTCTATGTTTCATAGTGATACTATGTATACTATTTACGGTTACAGACTACCTAGCGATAGGACCAAGTTCAGTGCCAAGCATCTAGGCCCTGGTTTCAGGTATGCACGAAATTCACCTAAAACATGGACAATGTCTCCTTCTGTCAGTTTCAATAACTTAAGATCCTAATTGACACGTGTAATAGGCATAATATGGGATGTGTTTATTACAGGCGGCAATTGGTAATCGCTAACAAAATTAATATTTATAAATTGTCAATAATGTACCGTGACTGATTGTGTTCGCCTGATACATGTATGCTATGCTGGACACCCTATGATACACATGACCTGATAGTACACCTGACTCTAACACTGACTGCTTTTAGTACTGTTCATTTATATTTGCATGTTATTTGTTATTCAGTATATTTTTTATAGTAGTATTGCATACATTTTATATGTCTCTCCCATATTTTACACACTCATTGAGAGTTTACTGGCTTCCTAGAATTTGCATATTCAAGTTTGGATTATTTCTTCTGATGATCAAGTATTTTGGGGAGTATCCCCGTATTATGAGGAGCCAGACTTCCTTATTTGGTTATCTTACTTTTGGTGTTGAGTATGCCTTTCCTCTCTATTGTTATTCCGTTCAATCGATTCTCAGTATATTAGACCCAATGCTTGTTCTATTCTTTTATTCATCTATTATCAAGTGTGAAAATTTATTTGTACTGTTGCAGTGATATTGATTCATCATAGTGACTATATAACTTCCTTAGGTTACTTGAGGCTTTGAGTATATATTAGGGTATTCTTCTAGCGTATATACATCTCTGACTCTCATCGCGTCTCGTTTTTGCGCATTTTGAGAAGCGGGACGTGACAGGGTTTTCTGGCATAAGAGCAAGGTTTTGACGAAATTATGCGTAACCAGGTTTCCTTGATATCATGTTTGAGCCAGGTTTTTGACTTGTGATTTTTGACTTTCGACACAAAACAGACCTAGTGTAAATCACCTAGATGGGAATGAATAGGTGATGGCTAAGGACAAATGGCAAATAATGTGGAATTAAAAGCAGAGCTAGCAATACAAGGAAATACCAATCTACAACTCGAATAGTAACTTGCACAATATAGATTTGCAATAAAAGAAAAGCAATTATCGCATGCAACTTAAAGAGAGAGTATGGTAAAGAGATAAGGAAGATAGAGATGAGTAATCACAAATACGGGAGATTTGTTTTGAGGTTCAAGCCATTGCTTTATATCCCTGCCTTCACCGCGTGAAGGGTATCCTCTATAGTTTGATCCAACAAGATCACCACTCTACAAGTTCCCTCAAAAACAAATCCGTGAAATTACACCTAGATGGGGGTGAATAGGTGAATAGCTAATCAAATGAAAATTCTAGACAATTTAAAATAAATAATGTAACCTATGACTCAAAACAAGACATGAAGCCAGATTTCCTATGAAGGGCTCTAAACTTCTCCTCGTGATTCCTCTAGATAAGAGTTGAGGTTCTCAATTGCAATCTTTTTTAGATGAGTATTGATTGACAAGAATAAATGAATGATAAACAAGTAAATAGAGAAAAAAGCAATCGTAAACAAAAAAATTTGTTCCGAGGTTCGACCCACCGCTTTACGTCCCCGCCTTCACCACCATGAAGGATTTCACTATCCAGTATTGGATCCTCCACAAAGGGACTTGCAAAAAAATTACAACCACTCAGAGTACACAACTCCCCAACTCAATCCTCTACACAAGAGGCAGCACAAAACCAATTGAGATAACAAGCTCTAGGTGATCATAAGATCATAAACACTCTCTTTGCAACTCTCTTACAAAAAACACTATAGAGTAAAATGTAAACTTGAAGCTCAAGGATGTAAGTGGGAGTGAAAATCAGAAAAGAGAGATTTTAATAGCAGAAAAACTCAATTAAAACTTTGAAAATAAGAGCACAAAAGAAACTAGATTTTTTTAATAGAATTTGTTGTTATGAAATATTCAATCCCAATGACTCTTTAAATAGGTTTTAAAAAACACTTTTAGAATAGTTTTACCAGGTCTAAAAAGAAAGAAATTGACCCTAGAAATTCAACTTTCCACATTTTAAAAGAAACATGTTTAAAAAGAGATTTAAAAGAAATGGTTGTTACTGCCAAACTGGCAGTCTATTGGTCGATCGGCCGGTCGATCAGCCATTAAAAAAAAAATTAACCGTTAGCTCTCGGTCGACCGTGTTTAACCGAGACCAAACTAGTTATTATTGGTCGACTGGATGTCGACCGATCGGTCGACCGGGAATGTGTAAAACATGCACACCCCGATTGGTCGGCCGTGCGGTCAACTGTTCTAGCCTGTAATAGGCACAGTCGATCGCCTGGTTGACCGATCCGGGCCAAAAACTGGGTTACGGTATTTTTTTGAAGATAAAGAAACAAGTTCTAAACTGAGATAGAAATTTTTTAGAAAATATGGATTAACTATCAAAACCAAACATGTCAAAACCATACTTTTGAAAACATTCACTTTTGTGTGTGTATATCTTTAAGCCTCAAATCTATATTCTACTCTTTAACAAACTAGTTTCTTACAAGGTTCTAATCGACTACAAAAATCTTCAAGCGTGCTTCTCTGAAAGTGACGTTTGAGCGACGCTGAGTGCTTGAGCTATGATCCATTTCTTGCGTACCCTTAAGCCATCAACACCTTCCTTTAAAGGAAGAAACCTATTAGATCTTCTTGAACCCTGCTAGACCTTTTTGAATCCTGGAATACACTATTGAACTTGATTAGTATGAAATAACTTCATATGCTTTGTTATCATCAAAATACAAAATCAGGGATTATAACCTTTGGGCCAACAATCTCCCCCTTTTGATGATGACAAATCATATGAGCTATTTAAAAGAAAATCTAAGAAAGAGCTTTATAAAAACTCTCCCTCAAGTTATGCTAGCTATCAAATACAAGATATCAATAAGTTATATGATAAAGGCATTGTATAAGATCATGATCAAATAATACCAATAAATACTCATAAATGCTTCTCCCCATTTTTGTCATGCATCAAAAAGGGTAAGCAAAAACAACCAAAAATAAAAACATATGTAGATTTTATCAGAAGAAAAACTCATGAATCAACGATACAAAGATTTAGTTCTCCACAAATGAAAGAGAATCTGTTAAAATCAAGTGGCTTAGTAAAAATATCTGCTAGATGAAAATCAATTGAAACATAATCAATTTCAATATCATCTTCTCATAGTAATATCTAAGAAAGTGATATCGAATTTCTTTGTGCTTTATCTTACTATGTTGATATGTATTTTTAGTCATATGAATAGTACTAGTATTATCATAAATATCGTAATATGATCATAATGTAAATCATAGTCAAGGAGAGTATGTTCCATCCAAAGGCCTTGTGCATAACAAGACCCGGCCGAAACAAACTCCGCCTTGGCGGTTGAGAGGGCTATAGAATTTGTTTTCTTGGAAGACCATGAAACAAGATAATTTGCTAAAAACTGACAAGTTTCACTTGTACTCTTCCTATCCACTCTACAACCGGCATAGTTAGCATCCGAAAAACTCATCATAAAAAATTGTTTGATCTTCGATACCACAAGCCCATTCCAATAGTGCCCTTAAGATATCAAATAATGCGTTTTACCGCAATCAAGTGGGATTCCTTTGGATAAGATTGGAATCTAGCACGTAGAAATACACTAAACATGATATCCGGCCTACTAGCCGTTAAATAAAGTAAACTACCAATCATGCTTCTATAAAGTTTAATGTCTACATTTATACCTTGGTCATCCTTATCAAGTTTTGTTGTGGTAGCCATGAGAGCTATGCTCATCTTTGCCCCTTCAAGTCCAAATTTCTTGATGAGTTCCCTTGTGTACTTGGCTTGATTTATAAAAATCTCATCACTCCTTTGCTTAATTTGTAGTACAAGGAAGTAGTTTAGCTCGCCCAAACTCATTCTTCATACATGATTCAAAATCTTTTCAAAGCTTTTCATTAGTAGATCCAAATATAATATCATCAACATAAATTTGAACAATAAGAATATCACTATCTACATGTTTTATAAACAAAGTGGTATCTATTTTGCCTCTTACAAAACCATTTGAAATAAGAAATATTGACAGTCTTCCATACCAAGCTCGAGGAGCTTGTTATTAACCATATAAAACTTTGTCTAATTTGAAACCAAAATCCGGATGTGTAGGATCAACAAACCCGGGGGTTGTTCAATATGCACTTCCTCTTCATAAAACTATTTAAAAATGCGCTTTTGACATCCATTTGAAAAAGTTTGAAATCTTTATAAGAAGGAAAAGCAAGTGTAATCCTTATGTCTTCAAGCTGTGCTACGGGTGCAAAAGTTTCCTCAAAATTGATACCTTCGATTGGGTGTAACCTTTGGCCACTAACCTAGCTTTATTTCAAACAACATTACACGACTCATCCAACTTTTTCTTAAAAATCCATTTAGTTCAAACTGTTGGTATATAATGGGGTCTAAGAACAAGTTGCCAAACTTGATTGCGCTCAATTGATTAAGCTCTTCTTGCATTGCAAGCAACCAATATGAGTCATCTTCGGTTTTGAGGATGTTCTTTACTTCAATATGAAAAATAAAAGCAAGATGGCCACAAAATCATGGAGTTTGGAGCGAGTAGTTACCCCCTTTGATCCATCACCTATTATGAGTTCTTTGGGATAACTTGGAGCAAATCTCCATTCTTTTGGAAGTGATAGTGTTGGTGCCACTTCAACTTCTTGAACTTCACCTTGTTTATCAAGCTTTGGCTTATCTTCTTGGATAGATGAGTCCTTCGAAGTCATTTTCTCCCTATCTTTACCTAAAGAATTAATCTCTACAATATTCTTAACAAAAGCATTAGATTCTTTAAACTTAACATGCATAGATTCTTCAATTGTCAAAGTAGATTTATTGAAGATTCTATAAGTCTTGCTAGGTTAGAATATCCAACAAAAATAGCTTCAAAAGCTTTAGCATCAAATTTACCTATGTTATCTTTGGTGTTTGAAATAAAACATTTGCATCATAAACACTAAAGTAAGAAATATTAGGCTTTCTCAAATAGTAAATTTCAAAAAAAGTTTTGAACGTATTTTTACAAAAAAAAATTCTATTTGATATGTAACATTAAGTGTTTACGGCCTCGGACCATAAATATTGAGGGAATCCATATTCATTAATCATGAGAAATTTTAAACTTTAAATGTTTTGAGATATTACTGGCATAAGCTAGAATTTCTCCAAATAGGTGGTGTTCTCCAACCTTATATTTTTTAGTGATGCATTTACATTGTTGATTTTCTTGAACTCCATTGTATTCACCACCACAAGGTACCGTTTACTCCTATGTCTTGCAGGATGATGTACCTACATCAATAAAGTTTAGTGTGTTCTTTGGTACTCATATCTTTTTGGGTCCAATGGTGTTATTCTTTTCACGAACCCAAACATTTTTGGCCTTTAAATTTAGTTTAGAATAACAAATTTTGGCTAAATGAACTTTGCAGCCATAACGTGTAGAAGTGTACACTTTGCCATACATAAATGCATGATTGTGATATGCATTGTGATTATGCTTGGTGTTTGGTGTGTAAATGAAATGTGTTTCATTTGAGTTTTTCCCATTTGAAATATAGCATCCAATTTATTAATATTGAAAGCACACATTTTTAGTATAGAATCTAATGTATACATTCTATCTTTCAATGATTGAAATTCATTTTATATACATAATTGTGCTAGGGCCTTTTTCTTTACAAAAGCATTTGTGTTTTTCAAAATCCTCTTTACTCTTTTGAAAACAAAAAGAAATATCTTCTTTTTTCTTTTAAAACAAGTTCAAGTTTATTTTTCAAAACATCATTTTCTTTTCTTATTTTTTTGTTATGAAGATTTGAAAGCTCATACCTACTTTGGAGTTCTCCAAAAAAAATGAGCTAGTTCATCCATAGTGTGTTCATCATCATCTAAAGAGGTTTCAAGATTTCCTTTTGACTTTGTTTGGACACGTATATTGCATATTTGTTATTACATTCATACATCTATTCTGTAATAAATCCTGCAATAATATTGTATTAATACCTAATTTTTGAAGGATATAATGGTAGAAGATAAATCACAAATTCAAGCCAACTAAATCAGATTCTTGGGAGGATTTAAATCATAATTGAAAATTGAGCATATTAGAGAGGATAGATCAAAATTTAATTCAGTTAAAATCAGATTTTTAAAGATCCAGTTCGTTAGCTTGGAGAATCAATGAGGATAAACGAGTATAGTGGCAAATCCAGAAGTCCAAAAGTAACCATATCAATATACAAAGTGATTCTAAAAGATTGGGATGTATATTTAAAAAATTTAGAGAGATAAGACAAAATCCAACTGAAGATCAAGGATAAACAAATATTTATCTCCAACATTATCTCTAACCTTATCAAAAGATCTTTTCTATTAGCAAGCGATTTTGTCTATATCTCCAACCTTATCAGAAGATCTTTTTTTTGTTGAGATAGCGATTTTGTCTCATCCTCAAGCGTCCTCTCCCCTACCCATTTCTCCTATAAATATCTACAAATTCAGAGGCAAAAAGGATGATTAAGCAGAAATTAGAATAGATTTTTGTATAGGTTTAACCTAGGTTATTCTTTCTTTTTTAATGTGATTTTTATTTTTCTTTATGTAACTGAGATGAGAGAAGAGTTTCATGGAGGAATGAGAAAGGAGCTTGTACTGAGAGTGACACTGGTATAAGCATTTATCTTTTCTTTCATTATTATTTATCATCGAAAGTAACTTTTTCCTCTTTATTCTTATTTTAATTTGCTTTCCTCTGATGTGTTTGTAATCCAAGTGAATCTAGTTAGCCTTGAAACTGCTTCGCCATTGCAAGTACCCTTGATGGCCTATGGTGATGAACAATCATTCCTTTGTTAGTTTAGCTTGCCCTTTTATTCATAATGTAGATTGGGAACGGGGAAGATCCTACATGCCATGCTTGATCGCATTCAAAGACTAGGTAAGTCGTAGTGACGGATCTAAGGTATATGAGCACGGAAGAGGTAAGTAAGAATTTTTAGTTCACTTTTAATTCTTAGTTTAGAATTCTACTCTAAAACCAACATTCTCCTTTTAATTTAGTTTTCCTTTTCTTTTTTAAATAAAACAATAACAACAACAAAAACATCATCTTTTCTTTTGCCATTTTCTTCACATCTTCTAACTTAACCTTTTTGTTTTCTTTTTCTAAATCTGAGAAGAAATTCCTAACATATTTTTGTAAACAAAAAAAACGAAACGAACTTAATTAAAAGCTTCCTTCGTTAGTCCCTCCTTGTGGATCACGACCAACATAGCCACTTACTATTGCAGTAGCAATGAGAACTTGCACTTCGATTTTGTATTTATGAATTTTATATTTTTGTGTGCAGGTTAAACCCCAATAAAATTTTTGCGACGTTGTTGGGGAGGGATGGTAAGTAACTCTTTTTTGGTTTACTTTATTGATTAAGTTTCTTCTCTGTTCTTGGTGTATAAGTTTAATAACAAGAAAATTTTTGTTGTAGTGTACATATAAGTGGCCCTGGACTCTGCTCAATAAAGTGGAGCCTATAAGCTTTTAGATTTGTTGTATTTCTATGACAATCTGAGTGAACTACTAACCTGTATTTTTTTGCAGGCTGATAGAATTGCAAAATTTAAATATTCAAACTATTTATTTCTTTGTTTGACTCACTATACATACATTTCTATTTCAACAGTAAAAAGTTGATTGTAAATGCTAAAAATTGTTTATACTTTACATTTAGGCATGTATTTATTTCATTACATTTTATATTTATTATTGAAGAGTGCTGGAGCCAAGGTATGTATTCATAGAAATTAGTATGTAGTTCATTCTTGTATGAAATATTGCTTGAGTACTTTTTCTATATACGTGTACACTGCACTAAACTGACTTAAGGGCTTGTCCTATAAATAAGATAAGGTGGAAAACTCATTACCCTCCCTTAGCCCAAAAATAATCTCTCACTAACCTAAGCATAACTAAAGCTGAGTAGACGTTCACCCCATGGACATCTCGGACTCAAAGAGGAGACTGGTCTAAGGAGAAAGTTGATTAAAATTTGTCTCTTGGCAAATCGTTGTCAAAGGTTGGGGATTGATGAGACGAAATCTCAAAAAATAATAGTTTGGCGTATTAGGCCCGCTTCTTGGGCACAAATATCCCCCACTGATCTTGCCCCTACCTGACCGATTAACTTGTCTTTAAATTCTGCAATATAGCCCCCGTAGACAGTCTAACTAGTTAGGAGTCGTCAAGGTTTACCCTAAATTATGATTGCTTTTTTTATTTGTTTGTTTATTTGTTTATTTGTTTATTTTCTTTATTTGTTTTTGACATTTCTTATGTGACATGGCTTATAACAACAATTTTTTTAATTTTAATGGTAATCCATATTACACCCTAACCTCCTTTGACTCGGATATTACCAACTCGGCATATGATAACTTTAATCAATCAAGTGTGCCGGATTGATCTTATCCGAATCAATACATGCCCCAGTCCTAGTAATATGAACAAAACTAGAATAATTATCACTACTGTTCACAGCGTCAATGGGGATACAACTTCTCCAGGTCATATTGTCAAGCACTATTCAACATTCAGCCTGTAATTTTTCTAGTCATGATCAACCAATAGAAGAAAAATCTGAGGCTATAAAAGTATAGAAGCCATGACTGAGTCCTAAAAACAAAAGTTGAAAATGATGGACTCACAATTCCCATAAGACTCCCAAATCCAAGATCCTTACTGTTCTAAGTCCCACAATAAGAAGAAGAACCTATGGACTCAAGAGTATGGAAAACCTTATTCTGTCCGAAAATAATTTTTCCAATCTTTTAATAGGTTAGAAGCACAAATGAGTCATTATATCAACATAGTGAAAAATAAGAATGAGAAAACTCTATCTAAGAAATATTCGACCATTCTCGATTACCCTAGCCATATTGATAAGATCGAAGAATCTTGGTATTTTAGAGACTTGATGAAGACTTAATTTCATCACACAAATTTAAACTTGCCAATTTCAAACTTTGGACAAATTGGCAAGTTTTTCATTCAATGTGATTGAACTTGAATGTGAATGTGACCCGAACCTCAACCATGTAATTCAGTTCTTATCTTCATATCTATGTTGATCCCAGAATAATTACCCAATTTGAATTAATTTCAAGAGGTAACATTTATTCCCGTACCCATAGATCTAGAAATTGAATCACCAAATTTGGATAGTTACATTCCATTGATAGGAGAAGAATATGAATTTCAATTCTTTAATTTGGACCCAACTCTTGAACCAAAACTGACTCTCGAAGCTAAAGATGATTTTCATGAGTCAGTAATGGTTCCCGAACCTATCGCTCTTGAATCCAAGTCAATTATTCCACCAAGTCACATTCTTTTGCTGGACATAGGTATTGACCATAATGACTCAGTGATGATTTTTCAAGACTGGTCATGTAAAGGAAAAAAGTTTCATGATAGGATCTTTCATGATCCTATTCATATTGGGGATTGTAATTATGTACATGAAATGAGGTCAATAAAGATGGGTTCCATGAACCAATACATTATCTTGATTGGGTAGCAACGCTTGACTCAATCCTACTACCACCGAAACTATCACCCTAAGGTAATATTTACCTTCCCTTTATTCTTTTTCATCTATTTATGCCATCATTCATACATTAATGACAATTCATGAGATAGGTGTGGGGAAGGTTCTAACATAACAAAGGTTTTCTTTTTATTTAAAATATAAAAAATAAAAAGTTAACATTTTCTTTGCCTTTAAAAGCTTTTGAAAAGAGGAACAATATTTTGATATATATTTTGTAAGAAATTAAGTTAATTTTAAGGAATAGGAAAATCACAATTATGATTTCATATACTTGGTCAAAAATAAGATTATTTGTTTGATTTCTAGGGTTAGGAAGAAAACTTGAAAAAGTAATTTAGTCTTAATCTTTACCTTGATGAAATATGCAACTTTATAACACTTAACGATTAGGGTTCAAAAACAAAGATTCTTATGCCTTATTAAAAGAAAGAAAAAAGGGAAAAAATTATATATATATAAAAAAATCCTCTAATTAAGCTGGGTACTTGTGCTTCATAAGGTATAAGTATTCACACCTAAAAGTTGTCCATATAATAAATAAAATCCTTAGTTTTGTGGCCTTATTTGCTCGAGTTCTTAAGTCCTTGTGGTGTTTTCTCACCCAGTACCTTAAGACCGTCCGATTTGGATGTTACTGACTAAAGGCTCGTTACATGACAGATTAGAAAGCCTAAGAGAACTAAAGAATAATACCAGCAAAAAATACAAAAATATATATATATATATAAGGCGTAAGAGTTAGAGTTAAAGAACCCCTAGTCAAAATCTCACATCACAAAGGTGCATATGATTTAGGGTAAAGTAATAAACTAGATAAGAAATACAGTTTAACTTCTTACCTTGATTGATAACAAGGTTTTGATTAGAGACTACGTTTAGGAATAAAAATTTTAATTTTCTTATAACTCATAGATTACTTGAACTCTTACAATATTACTTCAAATATTTTCTCTCTTTTTCAAAATGCTTTTCAAAAGTTCTAACAATTTGCTTCTCTTTCTTTTAGATTTTGTGTGTGTAATCCACTGAAAACCCTCACAAGACAAAACTCGTTCTCTAGGGTAACCTAGAAGTTTAACAACTTGTTGTGCATGCTATGTGCAACTGTGATTCCTACGAAAGTGACTTGGTTAGTTCCATTTTATTGTTTTGCTCGAGGATGAGCAAAGGATAGGTGTGGGGGTGTTTGGACACATATATTGCATATTTGTTATTGCATTTCTACACCCATTCTGTAATAAATCCTGCAATTATACTATCTTAATACCTAATTTGTACAGAATATGATGGGAGAAGATAAATCACAAATCCAAGCCAACTAAATCGGATTCTTGGGAGGATTTAAATCACAACTGAAGATTGAGCAAATCAGAGAGGATTAATCCAGATCTAATTAAGTTAAAATAATATTTTTGAAGATCCAGTTGGTTTGCTTGGAGAATCAACGAGAGTAAACGAGGATGAGGAAAATCCTGATGTCCAAAGGCAACCCTATCAATATACAAAGGGATATCTAAAGGATTGGGACGTATATTTAAAATATCTAGAGAGATAAGACAAATTTCAACTGATGATCAAGGGCTAAACAAATATTTATCTCCAACATTATCTCCAACCTCATCAAAAGATCTTTCTGTTGGCAAGCGATTTTGTCCATATCTCAACCTTATCAGAAGAATTTTTTTTGTTAAGATAGTGATTTAGTCTCATCCTCAAGTGCGCTCTCCCCTCCCCATTTCTACTATAAATATCTGCAAATTTAGAGGCAAAAAGGATGATTAAGCAGATAGTAGAATAGATTTTTGTATAGGTTTAACCTAGGTTCTTCTTTCTCTTTTAATATAATTTTTATTTTTCTTTATATAACTGAGAGGAGAGAAGAGTTTCATGGAGGAATGAGAAAGGAGCTTGTACTGAGAGTGATACTAGTGTGAGTATTCATCTTTTCTTTTATTGTTATTTAATCGAATCAAAAGTTACTTTTTCTTCTTATTCTTGTTTTTATTTGCTTTCCTATGATGTATTTGTAATCCAAGTGAATCCAATAGCCTCGAGACTGCTTTGTCATTGCAAGTGCCCTTGATGGTTTATGGTGATGAACAACCTTTTCCTTTGTTAGTTTAGCTTGCCCTTTTATTCATAGTGTAGATCGGGAACAGGGAAGGTCCTACACGTGATGCTTGACCGCCTTTAAAGACTAGGTAAGTCATAGCGATGGATCCAAGGTATATGAGCACGGAAGAGGTAAGTAAGAATTTTTAATTTTCTTTTAATTCTTAATTTAGAATTCTACTTTAAAACCAACATTCTCCTATTTATTTAATTTTTCCTTTTCTTTTATAAATTAACAACAACAACATCATCATCATCATCTTTTCTTTTACCATCTTCACATCTTCTAACTTAACATTTTTGTTTTCTTTTTTCTAAAACTAAGAAGAAATTCCTACAATGTTTTTATAAACTTAAAAAGAAACAAACTTACTTAAAAGTTTCCATCGATAGTCCCTCCTTGTTGTTCACGACCTGCGTGGCCACTTGCTATCGCGGTAGTATTGAGAACTTGCACTTCTATTTTGTATTTTTGAAATTTTATATTTTTGTGTGCAGGTTAAACCTCAATCAGACTTTCCTCTCCGTTTGCCATGAAGCAAACGTTTACGGTGACAATTTTTTCATTGTCAGATTCTGTCTTTGATTCATCCCAGGTGGCCTTCCTTCTTCTTGTGCAATTTCTTTGACGTGGTTGCTTGTAGGGATGGGCAATCTGCTATTAGATGTCCCATTTTCTTGCAATGATAACAAGGACCCGTCCCTTCTTTCTTCTTTCCAAACTTGTCTAGAGTTCTTCCTCCTTGATAATTATTTTGCCTCCCCTTCTTATAAAACATTTTACCCACTTTATTGATAAACATGGCGAAGTCTTCTTCACCTTTTTCCGATAAGTTGTCTTGGTCTTTAATGGAAAGAGTTGATTTGAAGACTATTGATTTCTTCTTGGTGGGTTCTCTTCCTTCTCGCGCCTTCATCTCCATTTCATGTGTTTTAAGATTCCCTATAAATCTGGATAAGTCCTTCTCCTCACGATCATTTAGCTCCTTGAGAGTGGTTCCCTTGACATCCCAAGCTTTGGGAAGAGCTCTTATCACCTTCTTTACTTTTTGATCATTGTTAATAGAGTTACCAAAGGAAGACAAATTGTTAGTTATTTTAGTAAAGCGAGTGAGCATTCATCTATAGATTCATTATCAAGCATGTAAATGTTCTCATACTGAGAACAGAGAAAATCAATCTTAGAGTGTTTAACTTGAGAAGTGCCCTTATGAGTGATAATTAAGTCATTCCAAACTTCACATGCCGACTTACAATTTATAACACGAGATAAATCATCATCATTTAATGATCGTTTAAGTGCATATTTTACCTTTACATTGGCCTTATAATCCTTGACGGTTGCCCTAGACCATGATTCCTCATCATCATGAGCTTTTATAAATTCCTTAGTTATGGCCTTTGCAACCCTAAATCCTAAAGACTTAAGAAAAAGGGTCATCTTCACTTTTCATATGGAAAAATTCAACCCATCAAATTTGGGTGGGGACTTAATGCTAGAGAAAACATGTGATGCCATGAAATCAAGCAATAATATGTACAAGATAATAAATGCAATAAATATAGCCAAACAAGAGGATCTCCCTAAGGTGGTTAAACCAAAAGCTAGGGTTTAGGCTCTGATACAAATTATAAAACACCTAAAGGGAGGTGAATAGGTGATGGCTAAGGATAAATGGCAAATAATGTGGAATTAAAAGCTAAGTCTAGCAACACAAGGAACTACAACTCAAATAGTAACTTGCACAATAGAGTTTGCAATAAAAGAAAAGCAGTTATAGTATGAAACTTAAAGAGAGAGTGAGGTAAAGAGATAAGAAAGATAGAGATGAGCAATCGCAAACACAGGAGATCTGTTTTGAGGTTCAAGCCACTTGCTCTACGTCCTCGCCGTCACCGCGTGAAGGGTTTCAACTATAGTTTGAATCCGCGAGATCACCATTCTACAAGTTTCCTCAAGAATTAATCCGGACCCGCAAGTTCTATCACCCGGTGTCTTCTACGCCTTAAAATAGCAGAAACGCAAGCTCAAATGAGGCCTCAAACTCTGCACTTCTTCTTTACAACAATGAAGAGGATGACCTTCTCAAGATCACCAAATAGCTCACAAAAGCAATCCTATAACCAAAAGTGAGTCTTTAGCCTTGAGATTTGTAGTTGAAATGGATTGTACTCAGTGGAGTGTGAGAATCAAAAGCAAATAGAGAATCAAAAAGATTTGAGGTGAAGAACTTTTTCTCTTTGAAATGTTGTCTTTGGAATTTGAATCTAAATGAATGAAAGTGTTTTCTCTTGATTAAATTTGTTTTTCTTAGTTATTACTAATGATGAAAAGGGTTTCTTTATATAGGTAATCAGAAATTCAGAGAGAACCCAATATAGCCATTTTTTATTAGTGATAAAACTGTTTCTTAACAATATAGCGTTATAGGAAAAGTCTGTAAAAAGCAGACATGTCGGTCGACCGCCAACGGTCATATTTTTGACCGCTATGGATTGTCGGCCGATCGTCCGGTCGACCAATCCCAACCGAGAGCAAAGAGCTTATAGTTGGTCGACCGCTCGGTCGACTAATGTGCACATTAAATTTCTGTGCACGTCGGTCGACCGCCCAGTCGACCAACTCAGGGCCAAAATACCAATTTTTGAAAATTGTGATATATATGTTTCAAAGAAAGTTATATATTTTTTAATTCAAATGACATGCAATATATTTCATGAGATTTTGTAAAGTGCAAATTATGATACTAAGTATCAAACACAAAATTTAAGATAGGATATATGTTTTAATAGAAGATAGAATTTCTTTGATAAAACATGAAATAAATTTCATAACAAAAATCATTTGTAATCTTTTGAAATCAATTCAACCATTTGTAAAATACAAATCTAAACTGTGTGTGTGTGTGTGTGTGCGTGTGAACGTGTGTGTGAATCTTAGAAGCTAATGACTATACCACTTCTTAGTTTTGACAAGCTAAATTCTTTACAAAATAAATAAAGAAAAATTCTTTTCTTTTCTAAAAGTAGTCCCTTTGAGCTTGTCTCCTTGGAGTGATTTTCAACTTCAATATAGATAGCTTTGGCTCTGCGATAATTATCTTGAGTGCTTCATAAACTTGTCAGTCTTTTAGTCTAATCTAAACATTATCATGAAATAAGTATTTTCTCTGAAACTTATATAGATACAAAAGTTAGATTAAATAACTTCATGAGATTATCATCATCAAAACTACGGCATGGAACCTTCGGGTCAACACCTAGTTCTTACTGGTAATATGAAACAAGTCATATTTATACTCCAGTATACATATAATACTCACACAATGATATTGAATCTACTTGGGAATATATCATTTCCTATCTCTTGAACTTTTTGATATTCTCGATTCCAACTCTCCTTTCAGAGTGATATGAATTTTCTTATTGATTCCTGTCTTTCATCTCGATTATATTCTCTCGATTTTGACTCTTGGAACTGGTCTTCAGACTTGAATTGATGACAAAATTAGAGGGGCACGGCGAAAGCATAATGGACCCATATTGCACAAAGGAGAAACGTGGGAGCGAAAAGATGTCAATTGTGACTGACCATTCTTTCTTTAATTCCTATCGTGTCTACTCTTAATTATTTTCTATTCATCATCAATCTTGATCTACTTTTTATCTTTTCCTTTCCTCATAGAAATTTCGAGGACGATATTTTGTATGGTGGGTAGAATGTAGTATCTCTATTTCATAATACTAGTTTTAATAATATATAACAATATTTTTGTGTATTGTAATTTCCATTAATTATTAATTTATGTGAGTTATTATTCTTAAATTTATTAATTACTATTACCATTGTCTACTATGATTATTATTGACTAATAGTAATACAGTTATTATTTCAATCGTTATTATTATCACCACATCATTTTAACCAAACCCAAAGCCCTATGGCTTAAGCCCAGCCATGCCAAGGCCCTGCCACATCCTTATTTATTTATTTTTTTTCAATTTCTTAAGCCCAAGCCCACCTACTTTTTCATCTCTTTTCCCTTTTCTCTCTCTTGTCCTTCATTTCAATTAGGCCCGAGCTCAAAGCCAAGCAGCCTATACTCTCCCTTTCTTATAAATCAATCATCATCTTCTCCCTCACCTGCATAAACGAAGCCCTAACCCTAGTCAACATATTGCCTCTGCTCTCCTTGTAAGTCACCTAGAGGGGCGGTGAATAGGTGACAAGCTAATCAAATGCAAAACTAATGCAGAATTAAAACTAATTATGCAACCTAAAAACTATTAGGCTAACACACAATGTATAACCAAAGAGTGTAGTTGAATTCCCGGTGAAGGCTCTGGACTATCTCCTCAAGATTCCTCTAGATTAATAGTTGAGGTGTTACAATGGCTCTCTTGTTTGAATAAAAATGTCAGCAAACAATCCCAAGCAAATATATATATGAAGCACAAGGGAATATCATGCATGTAAAAGATATAAACAATAAAAGAATACAAGATATAAAAACACAAGTGAGAGAGAGAGAGAGATAAGTAATTGCAAACACGAGAGATTTGTTTTGAGGTTCGAGCATACTTGCTCTTCGTCCCTGCCTTCAACACTGTGAAGGATTTCCACTAAAATGAACATGCAATATCACTCGATGCCGTAACACCTACAACGAGCTCCCTTAAGAACTCTTGGACCTGCAAGTCCCTCACTTGTTCTCGCAAGAACAAAACAAGCAAACACACTAGCTTGTCGAGGTCGCACCTCTACAATGAGCTCCCTCAAGAACTCTACACAACATGAGCCTAAAGCAAATATTGATATAACTTGTAAATAAACAAAATTATTAAGATACCAATAGTAGATTTTGATACCAATTAAAGGTGAAATATGAAGTATATTTTGATACCCAAAAATACCAATTAAAATCAATGCATAAGCTTGTAAATATACAAATTAACATTTAGAATTAAATAAGGTTTAGCATAAACATTTTGTGCTTTAAAAAATGTGTAAAGACATTGTAAAACAAGCACAATCAAAGTCATATATATATGTATATATGAAAATGCAAATATCAATTGAAATTTTAAGCAAACATATATAGAAATCTAGTATGAGTATATAAAAATGAAATACCATGAAAATTATGTGTATAACTCATATCATCCACCGTTTCATACACGTGTTAAAGAATATTTTTATTAAAGAGCATATAAGCAATAGTCACCCAACCAACTGCCCTTTGAAGGTAGACGCTTTGAAAAATAAGATTTAAACATAATTTAAGATTGAAAACACTACCAAGTGAAAAATAGATAACTAGTTTAAAATAATTTTTGAAAAACTATTTAAATATCCTTCAAAACATGAAACTAAATCATATATCCCATGAAGTATGTATATTACATAAAAATTATCACTCAAGATCTATAAGGCTCATAAATAAGCTAATGAAAACTAAATAATGAGTAAACATAAAATGTGAGTGCACAAGACTCATGTAAATGAAATATTCATGAAAATAAACAATAAGGCTCAAAATAAAAAATCATATCAAATTCTTTTTTACAAAAATATGATATATCATATAAACATGCAAGAATCATCAAAACTAAGACATGCAATGTACAATCAAACAAATAATTGAGTACATAAAAGGAATGGAGCATGTAAAGCATGTATCTCAAAAATTGTACATGTATAACACAAGTTTTAATAGAATATGCATATGAACCTGATATAGACATTTAAATCAATATATTCTTTAACTAAAGCATACAAAAATATAAATCAATCCAAAAGAAATAGGCATATAAATCCATTTAAAAAATTTTCAAAAATACATGCATAGCTAACAATCAATCTACTCAACATTAAGCACAAAATAATATAAGACTGAATCTAGGTTACTACACTGGCATATAATTATTTAAAACATTTTAAAGAGTAGGAAGAGATGGTTTCCAAAACCGTGTAGTCAATCCATTTCTCCAAAACACGAGGTGGTCCTCCCACCATGCTTTCTTAATAGTGATTCATCAAATGGGTGTGTCCTTCAAGTTCCTATGCATCAACCGCTAAGGCACCAACCCACTCACGTCTTGTGAGAGCCCACACATACATCAAACACAAGTGATAGGGATTTTGGTACCAATATTTTCTTTTTGGGTCTGTAGGGTTAGCATTATAAGAAACCCAAACATTTATATTTGCAAAATTTAAATGATTTATTCTATCAATACAAAATTTTGCAAAATGGCCTTTGCAGTCACAATGTGTACATTTGTACAATCTAGCATACATATGAGAATAGGTGTGATCATGGTGTGCATGTGTATGCCATGGGGTGTGTGCATGCATGTGTAAAACTTGTTTCTTGCGAAACATAGATTCCAACTTATTAGGCTCAAAGTGGAGCCCAAACTATCAATGTTCTTCTACAAAATTCATATGTCATTTTCAATTCTAGAAGAAGAGACATGAGCATGAGAAACAAAATTCTTTTTCTTTTTAAAAATAGAAATATTTTCTTTTTTTGTTAAAACAATTTTCATTTTTAAGGATTTATTTTCATTTAAAACAATTTCTTTTTCTTATGAAATATAATCAATTTGTTTATTAAAGAATTGTTTCCTTCAAAAGCAACATTCAATTTTGAAGACAAGAAAACATTCTCCTTTTTCAAAAGATCATTTTTCATCCACAATGTTTTATTTTCTTTCAAAACTAAATCTTTTCTTCTTTTAACAAATCATATTTTTGAATAAGTTTTTAACAAAAAGATGCAAGCTCATTATAAGGCATGTCAACTTCTTCCTCTAGCTCGGAATCAGAATTTATCACAAGAGGGTCATTCTCTTGGACCATGTAGCACACGTTAGCAGCATTACTTTCATCATTTGAGTCACTCTCCTTCTGATGTGGGGTTTGTTCCCCAAAGGAGAGAAGAGTGTTCTAAACTATAAAAGCCGATTCAATGTTAGAAACCCTAGATAGATAATCATCATTTAGGGTTAATTTTAAAGTATGGATGGCTTTTGAATTAGCCTCAAGATACTTACCATAAACAAAATATAAATCCTAAATGGTTGCAAGATAAACATGATTACCTAAGCCTTTAATGCATAGACATCCTAACTTTTAAATTTGGAAGTCAAGAATGTCAAACATAGGAGGTGTCATGAAATCCATATGTGTGTATAAACAAATATTGTGATTTGCTAAATGATCGGTCGCTAATATTGCACATTCATTATCACATTCTCATACTTATTATAAAATAAACTCTGCTTTTTCCAAACTATTGTTTAATTTATTTGCAGGCCCATTCCTAAAGAAGAGTGAAGAGAAATGAGCCCAAAAGCCCATCAAATTCTGAATTAAATCAGAATTAATTCGAACTCAGTAAATTAGGGCAGATCAGGTCGGTTCAGATCGGTTGAAAACCAGTTAGAACAAATCCCTACAAATCAATCGGTTGAAGCCAAGGATCAAAGGCCATTTCTTCAAAATCTCGGGCTTAAACTGCAAATTCAGCTGAAGATAGACATCATTCGCGAAGCCGGGGAGTACCACCAACAGGGTGTGGCCACCTCGCCACACCCTGGCCGTGGAAACGCGGCCAAAGCCTCGTTTTTGCGACTTTGTTAGAGAGTTAGGGGGAGCATTTGCTCCCCCTATCTTCATACGCTCTCATAGGTTGGGTTTTACCTATAATACTGGGATTTTCAGAGCGTACAGAGGTCGACCATGCAGAGATAGAATTTAGTCCACGTTTTAATTCTTTTTAGTGTAGGTTTTTATTTTCTTTTCATGTAATTTTTCTTTCTTTGTAAGTATAGTTTAGACTGAGATTCATGTAAGTAAGAGGGAAAGTAAGAGGGAGAGGCTTACGTTGAGAGTGACACTGATGTACCTCCTCCTTTCTTCCATCGTTCCTGCAAGCAATAAAAGGTAATTTTTTTTATTTATGTTTGTCTTTACTCTTGTTTTCTTCTTCTTCTTTCTACTTTTTCTCTGTTGGTTATGAAGAGCATTCAAGTGAATCTAGAAGCATCAGTATAGTCATGTTTGTGTGAGTGCCAACGATATTATATGATGATGATTTCCTCCTCAAGATTCCGTATCATTTCATTCTTGTTCGTCTTGATGATGTAATGCGAATGGGGACTGAGCTCGATCTTATGTTTTACGCGTTGAACACCTCTGAAGCAAGGTAGAACATACAAGGGTTCCAGGTAATTCATCAACCAGAAGAGGTAAGTATTTCTTTAATCTTTTCTTTCTTTTCTTTTATTTCTTTAGTTTAGATCACCAACACCAACAACACCCAACTCTTTCATCACTCATTTTGATTTCTTTGTACATATCATTTCTAGTTTCTCCATCTTCTTAATCTACCATCTTCTTCCTAACACACTTTAATTCCTAACTTGACTTTAACTCTATTTTTCATTTTCCTTTTAAAGAACTAAAAGAAGAATTTTAACCATCCTTTGTACCTTAAAAGAAAACTTACTAAAAAAGCTTCCATCGCTAGTCCCTCCTTGTGGATCACGACCCACATAGCCACTTGCTATCACGATAGAATTGAGCACTTGCACATCTCTATTTTAAAGTTCTGAAATTCTGTATTTTAGTGTGCAGGTTCTAACTCAATCAAATTTTGGCGCCGTTGCCGGGGAGGGACGGTAAGTTACTTTCTTTAAAGTTTACATTTTTGGTTAACCTTCTTCTTTGTTTTTGGTGTACAGATTTAACAAGGAATTTCTGTTGCAGTGGACATATAAGTGGCCCTGGACTCTGCTCAAGAAAGCAAAGCCCAGAAGCCCTCAGATTTGCTACATTTCAGCGGCAAAACTGAGTGAACTACTAACCTGTATTTTTGCAGGTTGGCAGAATTGAAAATCTGAATTTCTGTAGCATTTATCTCCTTATTTGACTCACTGTATTTACTTTCTAACCTCAATAGTAAATTGATGTTTGTTAAATGTTAAAAATGGTTTAGACTTTGCATTTAGGCACGTGTCTAATTCGTTTACATTTTACATTACTGTTGAAGAGTGCTGGAGCAAAAGGTACGTTTGCATGGCATACAGTTTAGGAAACATTCTTTAGTGATTATTTGCTTGTTGAATGTTACTTTTCTTTATCATACACACTTTGCACAATCAATCTTAAGGGCTTGTCCTATAAACAAGATAAGGTGGGAAAGTCATTACCCTTCCTTAGCCCGCAAACAATCTCCTCACTCACTAACCCAAGCCTAACTAAAACTGAGTAGACGTTGGCCCTAGGGACATCTCAGACTCAATTAGGAGATTATCCTAAGGGGGAAGGTGTTATAATTTGACTCATGCCAAATCAGTGTCTACGGAAAGGATTGAGGGGCGAAACCCCGAAGGCTGGTGGTTTGGCTTAATTAGGTCCGTCGCTTTTGCGCGGATACCTCCCACCAATCTTACCCTGACCTGGATGATTAGATTGTGGTAAAAGTCTGCATTATACCTCCCGTGGACAGTCTAACCAGTTAGGAGTCGTCTAGGTCAAAGGTCTACCCTAACTTAGGTTTGATTTTTTTTCTTTTTATTTGTTTTCTTATTTGTTTGTTTTTTTCTTTGTATGTATTTTGTTGTGTGATATGGCTTATAACAACAATTTTTTCAATTTAAATGGTAATCCATATTACACACCAACCTCTTTTTCGGATATTACCAACCCGACATATCATAACTTTAACCAACATAGTGTGCCGATTGGTCTTATCCGAATCAATATAACCCATGCCCCCAATCTTATAGCCATAGTTTCCAGAATAATTTCAACTCTTCACAGAGTCTATGGGGATTCACTTCCCCCGAGTCCAATTTTTAACCAATTTGTCCTCCTTATCCACCTTGTCTACAATATTTCTAAGATTCATACTCAGTTCCACCAGTCCAAAATAGAAAACCATTAATTTTGAAAATGAGTATGCGTGAATCCAAACAACAATCACAAAGTCTAATGGACTCATAATTTCACCACCAATTTCAAAACAACACTTCATCTTTTGAAGACCAATCGCAACAAAACGATGAATCAATCAACTACGAAAAGATGTTTGAAGCCATGACTCAGGCTCAAAACGCTCGTAATCATGACATAGATATGATAGTCCAAACTCTACGTTTTTACTGTTTGGCCAGTTCTGATGTCGCTAACCATTCTGTTAGAGCCGAAGAGTCATGTTGTTTTGGAAAACAAGGTTACATTTCAGCACAATCATTTGAACTTGCCCAAACTCCAAATTTTAAAAGTGACATTGACAGTTTGGCAAGTTATCCCTTTCCTGAAATTGAACTTGAGAATGAATATGATCATGAACCTCAACTTAGTGATTCAATTCTACTTTCTGATTCAATTATGACTCCGGTGTCTTCACCTGATTTCAATCTTTTTCCCGAGTCAACATTGGATCCTGTGCCAATTCATAATGAAATTGAATTGCCCATCTTTGATGATTATCATATTGAACTTAACCAATTTCATACTTTTAAAAGTCCCATTGACAAATTGGCAAGTTCTCATTTTTATATTGAACTCAATGAGAAATGTGACCTAGATTCTCAATTTTGTGATCCAGTTCAAATTCCCAAATGAATATTGACTCCTATTTTGTAACCCGACTTGAGTAATATTTTAGAGTCAGTTTTGATTCCCACACCTGTCATTCTTGAATTGAATCACCAATATTAAGTCACAGTCCATTGTGGGGAAATGAATGTGGACTTGAGTTTCAATATCTTGATTTGGACCTACTTCCTGAACCAATCTCGACTCCTGAACCTTAACTTGACTTAAGTCATTTTTCTGAGTCGGTATTAGTTCCCGTACTTGCAAAGTCCAAGTCAATCATACCATCTTTTCAAACTCCATTTTGGGACAAGGCGGTTGACAAAATTGATTCTGAAATTAATTATGAAATTTGAAAATTAGATGGGGGTAAATTTTTAATAAAAATTGTTCATATATACATCATTTTACTGGGTTATATTAGAGAGATTTCTGGTGGGCTCCTCCGAACTCCATGCAAAGTCGATTGGGCCGCATTTTGTGGACCAATCAGACCACCACCGAAACCACCACCTTAAGGTAGTATTTTCCTTCCCTGTCTTCTTTTTCATGCATCTATGCATTAATTCATACATTGAGGACAATGCATGAGATAGGTGTGGGGGAGAGTTCTAACATAACTTAGGTTTTTCTTTTTATTAATTTTTTTTTTACATTTTCTTTACGTTTAAAAACTTTTTGAAAATAGAAACAATATTTTGACATATTTTTTGTAAGAAATTAAGTCAATTTTAAGGAATATGAAAATAAAAATTAGGATTTCTTAAACTTAGTCAAAATAAAATTATTTGTTTGATTGTTAGCGTTAGGAAGATAATTTGTCAAAGTAATTTAATCTTGATCTTTACCTTAATGAAATATGCACGCCTTATACACTTACACACTTAGGGTTCAAAAATAAAGATTCTTATGCTTTGTTAAAAAAAAAAAATCTATGAAAGATGAACAAATCTAATTATAATTAGCTAGGTGCTTTGGCCTAAGTAAGCCTTGGTATTTATGCGAAAGATGATTAGATAGGTTTGAGAAAAAATATAATAAATCCTCTGATTAAGCTGGGTATTTGTGCCTAATAAAGTATGAGTATTCATACCTAAAAGTGGTTCATATAATAAAATCCTTAGTTTTGTGGCCTTGTTTGCTCGAGTCCTTAAGTCCTTGGGGTGTTTTCTCACCCGGTGCCCTAAGACCGTTTGGTTTGGGAGTCACAGATTAAAGGCTCATTACATGGCTAGATTAGAAAGCCTAATAGAACTAAGGAATAATACCACAAAAAAATATATATATAAATAAATAAGGCATAAGAGTTAGAGTTAAAGAACCCTTAGACAAAATTTTCACGGTCACAAGGTGCAAATGACTTAGGGTAAAGTAATAGACTAGATGAGAAGTACAATTTGACTCTTTACTTTGATTGATAACAATTTTTTTAATAGAGACTAAGTTTAGGAATGAAAAATTTGATTTTCCTATAAACTATAGATTACTTAAAACATACATTAATATTTAAATATTTTTCTTTCAAAATGTGTTTTCAAAATACTAACATTTTTTCTCTTTCTTTACAGATTTTGTGGGTGTAATCCACTGAAAATCCTCACGAGATAAAACTCGTCCTCTAGGGGTAACCTAGAGGTTTAACGGCTTGTTGCACATGCTCAGTGCAATCGCGTGACCTGCAAAAGTGGTCTAATAATTTTTTTTTAGTTGCTTTGCTCGAGGACGAGCCAAAGATAGGTATGGGGGTGTGATCGGTCGCTAATATTGTACATTCATTATCATATTCTCATACTTATTATAAAATAAACTCTACTTTTTCCTAACTATTGTTTAACTTATTTGCAGGCCCATTCCTAAAGAAGAGTGAAGAGAAACGAGCCCAAAAACCCATCAAATTCTGAATTAAATTAGAATTAATTCAAACTCAGTAAATCAGGGCAGATCAGGTCAGTTCAAATTGGTTGAAAACCAGTTAGAACAAATCCCTACAAATCTATCGGTTGAAGCCAAGGATCAAAGGCCATTTCGTCAAAATCTCAGACTTAAACTGTAAATCCAGTTAAAGATAAACATCTATCGCGAAGCCGGGGAGTACCACCAATAGGATGTGGTCACCTGGCCACACCCTGGCTGCGAAAACGCGGCCAAAGCCGCATTTTCGCGGCTTTGTTAGAGAGTTAGGGGGTCCATTTGCTCCCCCTATCTTCATACGCTCTCATAGGTTGGGTTTTGCGTATAAATATTGGGATTTTAAGAGTGTACAGAGGACGACCATGCAGAGATAGAATTTAGTCCATGTTTTAATTCTTTTTAGTGTAGGTTTTTATTTTCTTTTCATGTAATTTTTCTTTCTTTGTAAGTATAGTTTAGACTCAGATTCATGTAAGTAAGAGAGAGAGAGGCTTATGTTGAGAGTGACATCGATGTACCTCCTTCTTTCTTCCATCGTTCCAGCAAGCAATAAAAGGTAATTTTTTTTATTTCTGTTTGTCTTTACTTTTGTTTTCTTCTTCTTCTTTCTACTTTTCCTCTTTTGGTTATGATGAGCATTCAAGTGAATCTAGAAGCATCAGTATAGTTATGTTTGTGTGAGTGCCAACGATATTACATGGTGATGATTTCCTCCTCAAGATTTCGTATCATTTTATTCTTGTTCGTCTTGATGATGTAATGCGAATGGGGACTAAGCTTCATCTTATGTTTTATACGTTGAATGCCTCTGAAGTAAGGTAGAACATGCAAGGGTTCAAGGTAAGTCATCAATCAGAGGAGGTAAGTATTTCTTTAATCTTTTCTTTCTTTTCTTTTATTTCTTTAGAGATCACCAGCACCAACAACACCGAACTCTTTCTTCACTCATTTTGATTTCTTTGTACATAGCATTTCTAGTTTCTCCATCTTCTTAATCTACCATCTTCTTCCTAACTCACTTTAATTCCTAACTTTACTTTAACTCAATTTTTCATTTTCCTTTTAAAGAACTAAAAGAAGAATTTTAACCATCCTTTGTACCTTAAAAGAAAACTTACTAAAAAAACTTTCATCGCTAGTCCATCCTTGTGGATCACGACCCGCATAGCCACTTGCTATCGCGGTAGAATTGAGCACTTGCACATCTCTATTTTAAAGTTCTAAAATTCTATATCTTTGTGTGCAGGTTCTAACTCAATCACTAAAACAAGGATATTTAACTCAAGATTGTTAGACCCAAATCAAGAGCACCAAGCGTTGATGCCAATTGTAAGCACCTAGAGGGGGGTGAATAAATGACAAGCTAATCAAATGCAAAACTAATGCAGAATTCAAACTAATTATGCAACCTAAAAACTATTAGTCTAACACACAACGTATAACCAAAGAGTGTAGCTGAATTTTTTGGTGAAAGGCTCTGGACTATCTCCTTAAGATTCCTCTAGACTAAGAGTTGAGGTGCTACTATGACTCTTTTGGTTGAATACGAGCGTGAGCAAACAATTCCAGGCAAATATATATATGAAGCACAAGAAAATATCAAGCCTATAAAAGATATAAACAATAATAGCATGCAAGATATAAAAACATAAGTAAGAGAGAGAGAAGCAATCACAAACACGGAGATTTATTTTGAGGTTCGAGCACACATGCTTTACGTCCCCGCCTTCAACACTATGATGGATTTTCACAAAAATTATCATGCAAAAATCACTCGGTGCCGCAACACCTACAACGGGCTCCTTCAAGAATTCTTAGACCCACAAGTCCCTCACTTGTTTCCGCAAGAACAACATATGCAAGCATACTAGTTTGTTGAGGCCGCATCTCTACAATGAGCTCCCTCAAGAACTCTACAAAACGAGAACCTGCAAGTTTGCTGAGGCTGCAACCTCTATGACACTCTGCAATACAAGGTGGAACATTTGGTGATTTTCTTCTTTTGATCACCAAAAACAAATCTCACAAACAAGGATCCTATAGGATTGATATTTCAATCTAAAGCTCAAGCTTGGGTGAGAAAACTAGATAGAGTGAGTAGAGAAAAACTCAATAACACTCTTTTGAAAACACAAGATAAAACTCTTAATAAACTCCCTTTTGATATGGAATTGATGTTCTAAGATCTTTTTTGAAAACTTCTGTGATAAATAGGAATATAGCTCTTAAAAACTCTCCCTAAAATCTTACACAAAACTGGCCCAAAACACCCCAAATTATAGGCTGACAAAAAACTAGCTGTTGGGGGCCAGATGGCCTGTCAGTTGACCTGCCGGTCGACCGGCCAACTGTCAATTTTCATACTGTTGGGGTTGCCGATCGACCGCCTGGTCGACTGCACCCAGGTCATGACTTGTCGGTCGACCGAGGCAAGGACCAAAGAGCACTGCTCCCTGGTCGGTCGACCGCTCGATCGACTGGGGCCAATTCTAGAGAGTAAAATCTCTGGATCGGTCGAGCGGCCAGTCGTTTGGCCCTCAAGCCATGGATTTGTGCACGTTCTGTGCACATCGGTCAACCGCTCGGTCGACCGACTTCTGGTTTAGTCGACCGCCAAAGCCCAGGTCAAGGTTTTTCAGGATTAAAAATTGATCTTTTTAAAACCCTAAAATTTTATTTCAATTACATAAAAATCCAAAAAAATAAGTTCATTGAAATACTTTAAAGTACAAACATGTGGGATCAAAAATCAACATATATTACAAACAAATTAAACTATTTTTGCAATACAGAAATTTAACCTTAAAACAAAAACTGTATTCTTTCAAAATCAACTTTGAAATGAAAAATCTATTTTTCCAAAACTTGTTCAAATATAAAAAACAAGATATTAAAACACTTTTGAAGCATAGTGCGTACGGTTATGATCCAATACACATCTAAGATGAAATATCTTTATTTTTGACAATAAGCTCTAAACAAAGTTTTGACTTTAAAAAAATTAAGCACATGACATAAAAATATCAAATAAGTTTTTCTAAACAATATGAAGCACCAATGTGTATGGATGAAATCCAATACCCACCATGTAAACTTGTTTTGATGAAATCTAACCATGAAACCAATAAATGTATACTTTGAAGCTCAAAACAAAAACATGTATTTTCCAATAACCAAAACTATTTAACATGAAATGTTTTGAAATTTTTCTGTGCATGTATACTGAGCTTGAGCAATCCAAAACTAATCTAGCCATTATGCTTTATCTAAAAACACAAAATCTTAATACTTACAAACATGACTCAAGTCTTAAAAATATTCTCTTAAAAATCTTCTTCTCCATCTTGACTTGGTCTAAAACTTGATCCATAAGATAGGCTCCACTTTGAGTACTTGATGCGATCTTGATGCATGAGCTCTTGAGTCAACACGTGCTAACTTTAAAACTTAACTTCAAATCTTTTATTAAAGGTAAATACCGACTAAGATCCTCATAGAAAATCTGAAACTGAATGAACACAAGATCATTAGTACTATAACTATATAAGTTTTGTAATCAAAACTAGAGTGATAGGCCTTTGGGCCAACACTCCTCTCTTCACATCTCCCTCGCTTGCACCCAGGCTCCACTTCTGGCAGTTGCGTGCCAAGACCGCGACCTCCCCCTCACTCGCGGCCTCCTCTGGCGTCCCCAACTCTTACAAGCAACAAGTCATCATCCCTCGGCCTTCACTACCGCACCTCCGTCGCCATGCCAGCCTCTAACCACAAAGGCACCCTAATTAGTCTATAATTCTGCATTATTCATATCACATCTCCCGTCTAGTTTATAATAAATACTACTTATTAGCCCATGCTTTGGTCTATTTTGCAAATACTCAAGAGTGTAGGGGCAAAGTTGGAATAAAAGCCTAAATAAACCAAACTTCAAGTAATTAAATCACATTTCTTAGAGATCAATTTAGAGAGCTTCTAGAAAATATATTGGATCCAGAAATTGGGGATGAATCTAGAGAAATATAGAGTCATAACACTCAAAACAAAAAATACACAGAATCTTCTTGTAACTGGATGAAATAGCAGAGGAAACCAGGGACCTGGGTCCTTGGTATTGCCGCAGATCCGTGGCAAGTTTGTGGGCTCACATGTTAATTTTTGATGTGTGGCTTCATCTCATCTTCCAGATCCTTCTTTCACCTATAAATACTTCATTTATAAACCAGAAAAAAAAGGTTGAGGAGAGATGTACGCTAGAGTTTCTGAGCTGTAGGCTACAGTTTCTTCTTTTTCAACATTGTGTAGTATAGTTTTCTTCTTCTTTTCATTTGTATTTATTTTTATTTTAGATCATGTATCAAGGCAAAGTTGATTTAGGAGAGAAAGAGAGAGATTGATGTAATAGAGAGTGACAATCTATGAAAGCTTCCTTCTCTTCTTCTATGGTTTCTTCTCTAACCTCTAACATAAATAGATAACTTTTCTTTTCATCACAATCTAACTACTAACCACTAATCATCTCACCCCTTACTTGATAATCCACATGAATCTAATGGCCTCTACAAGGCCTTGCTCTTGCAAGAGCCATTGATGGCTGATTAGTCTCTAAATATGCATATTTCATACCACATCTTCACATTTATTCAATATTAAATTTTGTTAACAATACCTCTGTTGTGTGTTTCTAGGTCCATGGTAAAATGAAGTAGAAATGGAAAAATCTCATTTATTTGATAATTTAAATCCTACACATATAGCCATTGACTTTGGAAGGTGGTTCTGTCAAAATTAGGTGCCCATATCCAGAAACCACGGGCTGCAACCGATAGGGGGACAAACTGACAGCGCGCTACACGTTGAGATTTGACGCATGGCTCCACACCTCTACCTAGTGCCCCCTTTTGCCTATAAATACCCTGGGATTTCTAGAGCTCTGGCGAGAAGAGTTTTGAGGAGGTTTTTAGGGCTGTTTCTTCTCCATGTATGTAGCTTTTAGAGTAGTTTCTTCTCTTTAATTTAGGTTGGTTGTTCTTCTTCTTCCTCTTTTGTATTTTTTATTTCTTGTATATTTTATAATGGGGAAGTGAGTAGTACATAAGATGAAAGCAAGAGTTCTCGTAATGGAAAGTGACAATCTATTAAAGGTTCTCTCTTTATCTCTTGTTTGCTTTCTTCTCTCAAACTCTTTTTACATGCTTAGCTAATTTTCTCTCATGGAAACTAACTACTAACAACTAACTTGCTTACCCTTACTTGATAATCCACATGAATCTAATAGCCTCTTCTTGGCCTTACTTTTGCAAGAGCCATTGATGGCTCATGATGATGGATTTTAACACTCTAACATCCTAACTCTCTAACAAGCTAATATTACTTTATTTCATACTTGATCATATTTAGTTTTCATGGTTTAAGTGTAGTTCATAGTTGTTTCTTGAGTTTGGATGTGATGAGTTATCTTATGAGTCATGCTTTGAAACGCTCTTGAACCAAGGGCTAGTGACGACCTAAGATACAAGTGAGGCAACTATCACTAAGAGGTTAGCATGGTCAGTGAATCCATTAGTAGTTAGTAGCCATTAGTTTTCTTTTCTTTTTACTTTATTTTAGAAATAATTTCAAAAACCACAAATATCTTCTCTTCAATGTTTCTATGTTTGTTTTCACCGTACACTTCTCTTTTCATTCTTTGTTTTCTTTTCTTTTGATTCATTGACACATAGAAGAAACTTAACATACACGTGAATATACTGTGAAAGCTTCGATCACCTCCCGTCCTTGTGGATTCGACCTGTTTAGCCTCTATGCTATAATGAAAGTATCAAGGAAGCTAATTCACGCACTTTTAACTCGTGATTTCAAAACGTACACTTTTCGGGCACGATTTTTCCCCGATCAAATTTTTGTTCCATTGCCAGGGATAGGAACGGTCTGATTTCATGTTTTTGTTAACTTTTCTTCTTTATTTTTAGTGTGCAAGTTAAATTTTTAGCATTACAAAAGTCCGCACTTACTTTTGTGTAGTTGGATAAATTCTTGTATATTGCTATATTTTGCTGTTAATTTTGTTTCTATTACATGTGTACTGTAATAATTTTAAGAACTAAAAGGTGGTAATTGGATATTTTAAAATGGCTTAGACATTTATATCTAGCCTCATGTCAATTTTCAATCCAATATACTGTATTTTGTTCTTGTGTTGTTGTGATCTTGACGTAGGTGTACATATTGCATTGCATATAGCTTAGGACAAACACTTGAGTGATTTACTTGCTTTTTTATGTTCATTCTTTTCTATATTGTACACTTGCATGAATTTAAAATTATGGGCAAAACCTAATATAACATAAGGTGGGGAAGTCATTACCATCACTTTGCCTAAAAATCACCTCCCTACTCACACAACCCAAGCCTAAATAAAACTTGCTAGACGTTGGCCCCTAGGGGCATCTCGGACTCATTCTCGGACTTATGTAAGAGATTGACCTACGGGTGAAGTTGTTAGAATTTGACTCTTGTCAAATTAGTGTCAAAGGTGGGGGATTGATAGGCAAAATCTCGAAAAACAGTGGTTTGACATAATTAGGCCCGTTGCTTCGGCACGGATACCTCCAGTGATCTTGCCCCTACCTGGCCGATTAACTTGTGGTCAGATTCCTACAATTTACCCTCCGTGGACATTCTAACCAGTTAGGAGTCATCTAGGTCTGGGTCAACCCTAGTATAGGCTTTTGATTTTTTTTCTTTTTCTTTCTTTGTTTATTTATTTGATTTTTCAATTTTTTTATTTATATCCCCCGTGGATAGTCTAACTAGTTAGGAGTCATCTAGGTCTAAGTCAACCCTAGTATAGGCTTGTTTTTGATTTTTTTTCTTTTTCTTTGTTTGTTTATTTGTTTGATTTATCTTTTTTTGTGATTAAATGGATTATATCCAAAAATTTTCAACCAAATGAATCTATTTTTCACTTGACCTCATATGACTCAGATAACTTTGACCCGACTATGTACAATATGATGCAACCATATAGGCCAGACTGGGATTATCTGACTCAATATGACCCATACCCCCAATCCTATAACCAAGATTTTTAAAATAATTTCTATTCTTCATAGAGTTCATGGGGATTCACCTCCCCCCGAGTCAAATTTTCAACCACCTTGTCAATAATTTTTGTAATATTCATTCTCCGATTTGCTTACTATAGTCCTTTTCCAGAACCACCCTCTGAAGAAAAATCTGATTTGGAAAGGTGAATGGGAGTCATGCTTGAGTCCCAAGAACAAATTCAAAATTTTCTCAATTCACAATCTTTCTCACATCAAACTCCATATACTTTTTTCTAGAACATCCAATTGAAGAAAAATTTGAGCTAGAAAAGAGTTTGGAAGTCTTTTCTGAAATAGCGCAACAATTTTAAAATATGTTGGACTCATCATCTCAACCAAATTTTCAAGAGTCATACTCATCTTTTTCAGTCGCACCGATTTAAAAGAATAACCATCCATCGTGGAAATGAATATAGAACTCTTGAGTGCGTCTAAGCAATAATCACAAAAATAAGGGAACACGACTTCACCATAATTTCCAACATTTATACCCACCTTTTCAAGACGAACCAATTGCAAAGAGTATGAAAGACATGTTTCAGACTCAAAATTCTATTACTCGGCCTTTTAGTAGGTTAGACTCAATAATAAGTGAATTGATCATTGAGAATGAGAAAAGTCTTTCTTGTCAACCTTTAACCATTCCTTTATATCCCTAACTCTATCGATTGGACCCAAGAATCATGTTATTTTGGAAATCAAGATTGAATTTTAGCACATCCATTTGAACTTGACCAAACTCCAAGTTTTGAAAGTCGCATTGACATTCTGGCAAGTTATCCCTTTCCTGAAATTAAAATTGAACATGAATGTGATCTTGAACCTTATATTGGTGATTCCATTTAACTTTTTGATTCAATAATAACTCTGGTATCTTTACTAGATTTTTTTCATATTCTAGAGTCAATATTGAATCCTGTACGAGTACACAGTGAAATTGAATCACAATACACTTCATTGATGGGGAAAGTGTGTGAACATTAATTTTTTTATTTGGACCCCATTTTTGAACTAATTTTGACTATCTCTTTTGAATCTTGACTTGATCTGAGTCAAATTCCTGAGTCGGTATCGATTTTTGTTCCTGTTCCATTTGAGTCCAAACAATCATCTCACAAAATCACACTTTATTATTAGACAAAGGTGTTGAACAAAATAACTCAAGAATTATTTTTAGATAAGACCATTCACTTCATTATTTTTTTTATAGGTTATATTCGAAAGGTCACTAGTGGGTTATTGCGAATTCCACAATAGAAGATTTGGGCCGTATTTCATGGGCCAATCAGACGACCACTGGAACCACCACTCTGAGGTAATTTTTCCTTTCTTATTTTGTTTCATGCATATACAAATTCACGTTGCATTGAGGACACTGAATGAGATAAGCATGAGGGAGGATTTACTAGCATAGTTAGTTTTAAATTTTCTTTCTTATACTCTTCTTTTTAGAAATTTTTTATATTTTTCTTTTGTATAAAAACTCTTTTCTTCTCTCTTTACAAACTTTTTGAAATAAGAGAAATAGTTTTGATTTATCTTTAAGAAAGTTAAGATGATTTTAGGAATTAAGAAGACCTAAAATTATGAATTCTTAAACTGAGACAAAATAATAGATCTTATTTAAAATTTAAGATAAGAAAGTAAGATTAGAAAGATAATTTGATCTTGAATTTTTTTCCTTAGATATATGCACTTCACACTTACACAATTTTTTGGGATTGAAACAAAGACTGAAAATGCCATAAAACAATTGATATAAAAAAACATAAAAAATGATGATAAAACCTGGGTAGTTATGCCTCAGGAAGCATGATTATTTACACCTAAAATGGTGAACAACAACAAAATAATCCCCTTTAGTTTTGTGACTTTGTTTACTCGAGTCCTTAAACCCAAGGGATATTGTCTCATCTGGTTCCCTAAAACCATCTGGTTTGGAAGTAGCCGGCTAAAGGCTCACTATACCTGGGTAAGCTAGAAAGCCTAAAAAAATAATGGAAGAAAAAATATATATATATAAATAAATGACATGAAAGTTAGAGTCAATATCCTAAAAAATCTTCAAAGTTCACAAAGTACATATTTTTCTAAGAGTTTTATGAAAGATCAAAGAATTGATTTAATTTTATTTCTTACATTTAATTTATAATAAGATTGTGCATTTAGACTTAGTTTAAGGAAGAATAATTTCTGGTTAACCTATGACCTGGATCCCTTAAATTTTAATAAAAATATGTCAAACTTTTCTCTATTTCAAAATGTGTTTTCAAAATACTAATATTTGATTTTTTTTTTCTTTATGGATTTTGTGGGTGTAATCCGTTGAAAACCTACAGGAGACAATACTCCTCCTCTCAGGGGAAACTTTGAGGTTTAACGGCTTATTGCACATGCTCAGTGCAATCGCATCACCTGCGAAAGTGGTGTAATAATTTTCTTAGTTTTTCTGTTTTGCTTAGGACGAGCAAAAGATAAGTGTGTGGGTGTGATTAGTCTCTAAAATGCATATTTCATATCACATCCTCACATATATTAAATATTAAATTATGTTAATAGCTTCTCTCTTATATGTTTCTAGGTCCATGGCATGAAATGAAGAAGAAACCCAAAAATCCCATTTATTTGGTGATTTAAAGCCTACACATATAGCCATTGACTTTTGAAGGTGGTTCTGTCAAAACCAGGTGCCCAAATCCAGAAACTAGGGGCTACAACCAATAGGGGGACAAACCGACAGCGCGTGCCAGAAGGCGCCGCACGCGCGGCGCCAGTACGGCCACGAAAACGTAGCCTTGGCCGCATTTTCGCGGCCGTACCATGGATCCGCGCATCAAGATTCGGTACGCAGCTCCGTACACTCTCCCTGGTGCCCCCTTTTGCCTATAAATACCTTGGGATTTTTAGAGCTTAGGGGAGAAGAGTTTTGAGGAGTGTTTTAAAGAGGTTTTTAGGGTTGTTTCTTCTCCATGTACGTCATTTTTAGAGTAGTTTCTTCTCTTTAGTTTATGTTAGTTGTTCTTCTTTTTTCTCTTTTGTATTTTTTATTTCTTGTAGATCTTGTAATAGGGAAGAGAGTAGTACATAGGATGAAAGCAAGAGTTCTTGTAATGGAAGGTGATAATATATGAAAGGATCTCTCCTTATCTCTCCTTGTTTTCTTTTCTCTGACTCCTTTAACATGCTTAGCTAATTTTCTCTCATAGAAAATAGCTACTAACGTGCTTAATCCTTACTTTATAATCAACATGAATCTAATAGTCTCTACTTGGCCTTGCTCTTGAAAGAGTCATTGATAGCTGATGATGGATTCTAACACTCTGACATACAAACTCTGTAATAAGCTAACATTACTTTATTTCATGCTAGCTCTTGTTTAGTTTTGATGGTTTAAATGTAGCTTGCACTTGTTTGTTGAGTTTGGATGTGATGAGTTATCTTATGGGTCATGCCTTGAAACGTTCTTGAACTAATGACTAGTGATGGCCAACAATACATGTGAGGCAACTATCACTAAGACGTTAGCATGGTTAATGAAGCCATCAGTAGTTAGTAGCCTTGAGTTTTCTTTCCTTTTTACTTTGGTTTAGAAATAATTTCAAAAATCACAAATATCTTCTCTTCAGTGTTTCTATCTTTGTTTTCACCGTACACTTCTCTTTTCATTCTTTGTTTTCTTTTTTTTGATTTTTTGAAGCATAGAAGAAACTTTAATACAGACGTGAACATACCGTGAAAGCTTCCATTGCCTCCCGTCCTTATTGATTCAACCCGTTTAGCCTCTATGCTATAACGGAATTATCGAGAAAGCCAAAGCATGCACTTTTAACTCGTGATTTCAAAACATACACTTTTCGTGCACGGTTTTCCCCCAATCAATGGCTCATGTTGATGGGTTCTAATATCTAACTTGCTAACTTGATGACAAGCTAACTCTCTTATTTCATGTTTGCTTCTAATGATTTTGATGATCTAAAATTTTCATTAGCTTGCTCTTGGTACAAGTTTGATGTGAATAACCATCTCATGTGCCATGTTTTAAAACATCTCTTGAAGAAGCCAAGGATTAGTGATGGCCAAGGATCCAAGTGAGGCAACTATTACTAAGAGGTTAGCATAATTAGTGAAGCACTTGTAGTCAATGATCAATGATGCTTTTCATCTCTTCCTCTTGCACGCATCTTCTTACTTCTTGATCCTCGCAATGCTTATAGAGGATTGGATCCTTCCATTGGTAGAATTTTGCATCGGCTAAAAGCTTTTTTTGCCTTGGAATGAAAGATCAGTGGGAAAAACACTGCTTGTTAAGAAATTGACAAAACGGTATACCATGGTGTTTCATTGGTGCATAAGGCCATCAAATACTCATCGGAAAGACATCATCGATTGACAACTTTATTGATTCATCCCCCTCAATTCTTGGAAGGTGATCTATCACGAGTACTCAACACTCTGCTTGTCTCGAATCTCCAAGTCAAATTCTTGTAGGAGCAAGACCCATCTGATCAACCTAGGTTTGGCTTCATTCTTAGTAAGAAAGTACTTGAGTGCTGAGTGATCTGTAAAGATAATATCTTTGGATCCTATCAAATAAGATCAAAATTTGTCAAAGGCAAATACCACCATAAGCAATTCTTTCTCCATTGTTGTGTAGTTATGTTATGCACCTTTCAGTGTTCTGCTTGCGTAGTAACACTTGAAAATTTTTGTTCCTTTGTTGCTCAAGCATGGCTCCTAATGCAAAGTCGCTTGCATCATATATAATTTCGAAGGGTAGACTCCAATCTGGTGCTGCAGTGATTGGTGCAGTGAAAAACTTCGTATTTATTGTCTTGACTGCTTGCAAGCAATTATTGAAAAAAATCAAATGGTGAACCTTTCATTAACAAATTACAAAGGAGTTCAATGATTTTAGAAAATTCCCCTATAAATCGTTGATAAAATCCTACATGTCCAAGAAAATTTTTCACTCCCTTCACATTTGTTGGAGGTGGTAGTTTTTCAATAGTCTCAATTTTCACTCGATCCACCTCAATTCTTTTCTCTAGTATGTGATGCCCAAGTACAATTCCTTCTTGTACCATGAAGTGGCACTATGTTCAGTTGAGCACTAAATGTTTTTCTTCATACCGTTGTAAAACTAGATCCAAATTACGTATGCATGCATCAAAAATGGAACCAAACGTTGAAAAATCATCCATGAATGTTTCGATAATCTCTCAACCATATCATGAAATATGGCCATCATGCATCTTTGAAATGTAGCTGGTGCATTACATAATCCAAAGGGCAATCTCCTATAAGCAAAGGTACCATATGGGCATGCAAAAGTAATTTTCTCTTAGTCTTCAGGTGCTATAGCAATTTGATTATATCCTGAATATCCATCTAGAAGACAATAATGGGCATGGCCTGAAAGTCACTCCAACATTTGATCAATGAATGGCAAAGAGAAATGATTTTTACAAGTTTCTTTATTAAGTTTTCTACAGTCCATACACACTCTCCACCCCATTATTAGTTAATATCAACTCATTATTTCATTCTTAACTATTGTGAGCCTCTTTTTAGGTACCACTTGAACCGGACTGACCCAACTACTATCAGATATAGCATAGATCATAGCTGCGTCAAGAAGTTTCTAATCTTCTTTCCTTACCACTTCTTTTATGACTGGATTTAAGCGATATTGTAGTTGGACTGTAGGCATGTAGTTGTCCTCAATCAAGATTTTATGCATGCACAATGAAGGGCTTATGCATTTGATATTTGCAATAATCCATCTTATCACCGTTTTATAATCCCGTAATACTTTTTAGAGTTTCTCTTCCTCTTCACCTGTAAAGGAGGAAGACACAATTACTGATAGTATAGAATCTGAACCTGAATATGCATACTTTAGGTGTGATGGCAACTTCTTGAGTTCAAGCTTTGGTTCTTCTTGTATGGATGGGATGAAAGATGTTGTACTTCTTCCAAACTCTTCAATTGGTTGCTTCCAATACTTGGGTAGTGGTGTTGTGATGTTCAAGTAGTTCACACATTCCCTTCTTTCAAAGCTTTCTTCAGCAGTGTTGTCTGAATGGATGATACATGCTTCTAGGGAAAACATTGGATTCTCGTCCTTAAATGTTTCTGTCATCAAGTTGTCAACTAAATCAATGCGGTTGTACACATCATTGCTCAATGAGTACTTCATTGCCTTGAGAATGTTGAATGCAACTTCATTGTTCTGCACACAAAGAGTCAATTTATGCTATTGGACATCAATCAATGTTTTACTAGTTGCAAGAAAAAGACATCCTAAAATAAGAGGTACTTCTCTATCCTCATCCATATCGAATATGATGAAATCCGCAGGGAAGTAAAGTTTGTCCACCTTCACGAGTACATCTTCAATAATTTCTCACAGATATTTTATGAATTTGTCTGCTAGTTGAAGTGACACGCTTGTTGGCATTGGCTCTCCTAACCCCAAGGTCCTAAACAGAGAAAGAGGCATTAAATTATTGCTCGCACCAAGATCACATAAAGCTTTCTCAAAGTAAGAATTTACTATGGTGTAAGGTATAGTAATACTCCCTGGATTCTTTAGCTTAGGAGGTAGCTTGTTATGTAAGATGGCACTACAGTCCTCATTCAACATCACTGTTTCATGATCTTCTAGCTTTCTCTTGTTTTATAAGATCTTCATAAATATTTCTACTTTGGCATCTGTGCTAGTACTTCTGCAAAAAGAATGTTAATATGCGAATTTTTAAACATATTTAGAAACTGAATAAACTGCTTACCTGTTGTTTGCTCTCTGCCTCTGAGGAAATAGGAGTGGGGAATATATGGCTTAACCATGGGCTTCTTTATGGAAGTCTTCAGAGTCTCAGTATCTGCAGAAGTTTGGCTGTCTAGCCAAAATTTCGGCTACACAGTCGAATTCTGCTCCCTGTTCTGGTCAAATTTCTACTGGATTTCTTCTTCTGCTTTACCACTATCTTTTTGATTTTCTATTTCTATTTCTATTCTGATATCTTGGTTCTGTTCTAGTATTCTTACACTTCTTAATGTGGTTGTCTTTACGCATTCCTTGGGATTTTTCTCTATATTGCTTGGAGATTAGTCTCTAAATTTGCATACTTTATATAATATTTTCACATTTAATTTAATTAAACTTTGTTCATTAATGGTTTCTTTATTTGTTTTTAGGTCCATGACTTAAATGGAGAAGAAGCCCAAAATTTGTATTTATTTGGAGATTATTAAAGCCTAAATTGAAGCCCAAAAGATTGAAGGCCATTCTGTTGTCACTTAGAGAATATCCCAGAGGAATAGAAACTTCCACAAGTACACTAGGATAGTGCCAGGTCGCTAGTCTATCATTTTCTTCCATGGCTACAATTTGTTAGGACTAGGGTTTCTTGACTATGAATACCCCCTTTTGCCATCAGAGACAAGGAGTGAGGAGAATTTAGGGTATTTTCTATGGGATTTTCTTTAGTTCTATTATATTTCTTTCTTCTTTGTTATTAGATAAGAAAATTAAGAGAGAAAGAGTGTGCGTTGCTGTAAATTGATAGTGATAATCAATATAAGCTAACTCCTTCTTCCTCCTCTAATTTATTGGCTCTTTTTACATGCTTTCAATCCATGCAAGTAGGTAGTAATGTTTAATTTCTTGCTTCTTTCTTTCATGTCTAGCTAACTCTATCATTGCATGGCTAACTAACCACTAACTTCTAACATCTTGATTGACAACCTAAATGAATCAATAAGCATCACAATAAGTCTTGTGCAAACAAGAGCTGTGGATGGCTTAAAATGAAGGGTTCTAACTCTAACTTACTAGCAAGCAACTAACTTTCATATTTCATGCTTAACCTTTGAGTTGTTGATGATCTATTAAATGCATTAACATTGTTTGTGTTCGTAAGTTGGATTATACCCCATTCATTAGTGCACATGCTTCTTACCCCATTCTCGCCTTTAATCGAAACTTGATAGGGTGACATTCAAGTTTTGTCATGTGAAGCAAGGTGATAGGGGAGGACTTTCATTTGAACCATACCATAAAAAGTTCTTATTTACAAGACTTGTGATTGCCTAGGATCCAACGTGAGGCAATATCATGAAGAGGTTAGTTGGTTAGTGAGAGTAATTAGTAGAAGGTTAGCCATACACTTTTATTATTTGAAAACCCCACTTCACTCTTTCGTTTCTCTTTTTACTTCACTTTCTCAATCCACTTCTAAAACTTCTTTTCTTTTCTTTTTTTTTACTTCACAACACATTTTCATTTCAAATTTCTTAAACCATTTTTCTTTTCTAGTTTTTAAAACCACACATTTTCGCTGCTTTCTATTTCCACACATTACGTTTTCTTTCACTCTTCACATCACACTACTACAAACAAATCATTTTCATCTTCTTTTAACTTTCTCCTTAAACCACATTCTCAAATTTTCTCTTTTTTATTCACTTTTAAAGCTAAGAAGAAATTTCTAATAAGAACAAATAAATCGGACAAAAGCTTTTGTCCCCACCTCTCCTTGAGGATACGACCCGTATAACCGCTTTGCTATTACGGTACTTTGGAGGAAGCTACAAGCACATTTTAGCAACACAACTGATTTTCAAAAATACACGTTTTTGTGCAACCCTTTGTGCTAGAACAAATTTTTGGCACCGCTGTCGGGGAGGGAAACAATTTTTTCGTATTTATGCTAAAGATTTCTTCTCTGTTTCTATGTGCTGGATAGGAATCAGGAAACTACTTGCTGCAGAATACATATAAGTGGCCTTGGGACTCTGCTCTTGAAAGCCGATCCCAAGAGCTCTTAAAATTGTCACGCAAACGGACCAAAGCCATGTTTCCACGGCAATCTGAGTGAACTACTCACTTTGTTTTTTGCAAGTACTGCTGGAATTGTAAATACTGCTTTCTATAATTATTAGTTTTCTTGTATGCCTCAACCTGTACACTGCTAATAATCAATAGTAACTTGCTTATTGCAAAATTAAAAACTGGCTTAGACTCTTACATTTTAGGGCATGTGTTTTTTTCGATTCTTTTTAATTACTGTTGAAGAGTGCTGGTGCAAAGTACGTGAGCATTGCATTTAGAATAGGATTAACATTTTAGGTGATTTATCGCTTTGAATGCTACCTTGTTTTGAATATATTGCACACATGAACAAAATTGACTCTAAGGACAAATACCAATAAATAAGATAAGGTAGGAAAGTCATTACCCTCCCTTAGCCCAAAAACCATCTCCTAGAGCACTCACTATCCCAAGCCTAATTAAAAACTTATAGATATTGGCCCTCAGGGATATCTCGGACTCAATAGGAGATTAACCGAGAGTGAAAATTATAAGAATCATACTCTTTCCAAATCGGTGTCTAAGAATTGGTGATTAAAAGGTTAAGCATCAAAGATTCAGTGATTTAGTGTAATTACGGCCCGTTGCTTATGCATAGTTACCTCTCACTGAATTTTGTCCCTACCTGGCTGATTAGCTTGTAATCGGGTTCATACAACAACCTCCCTCGGGTAATCGACCAGTTAGGAGTCGTCTAGGTCCAAGTACCATAGAGTAGGCTTTGTGATTATTTTTCTATCTTTTTGATTATTTTTTCTTTCTTTTTTGGTGGTTGGTTGATTGCACGTTGTTTATGGTGTGCATTCCATGCAAGCGTGGTTGTATGACCCAATCACGACCTGGTTAATCCGAAACTATAATATCCCTAGTTAACAATATTATATTAATATATTTTTAAATAATTATCTGGCTTTATTTATTATTATTAATTAACTTGACTTTCTATTATTATTGTTAATTTTATTATGATTATTATTATTTATTGTTATTGTTATTAGTGTTATTTATTGTTGTTGTTGTTAATATTATTGTTATTATTATTTATTATTATTGCTATTATTATGAATTAGTATTATTAATATTATTGTTACTAATTATTATTATTGCTACCACTAATATTGTTGTTGTTATTATAAGTTATTATATGTATTATTATTTTTATTATTAATAATATCATTACTAATATTATTTTTATGTGTTGCTATTAGTATTATTATTAATAATATTATTGTATTTATTTAATATTAGTAGTAGTATTTTCCATTTCTTTGATTTCTACCCATGATCCAAACCGTTCAATCCTATAACCATTATCTCTACCCAATAGCATACCTACCCAATAACCCAATGTACTATGCCCATTATCCATTAGACCTAAAACCATTAACCTCTTATATATATAATCTCGTCCTAACCCTAAGATTAACATTAATCCTTATCTTCCCTTCCTCTTCATCTTCACAGCCGCCGCCACCCTATACCTTCAGCACCTTACATCAACCACTGTACCACCTTGGCCGAGCTCCCTCTACCCCAAACCTGTGCCAGCATCACCCCATGCTCCCATGGCTGCCGTGTCCACTGCCTCCTCACCGGAGTCTGGCCTCCTCACCAGCAATCTCCAGCAACACGCCCACACCCGTAGCGACACCATCGCATCCATGTCCTGTGCCATGGCTACATATCACTGGCCTATGGACCTTGTTTCCCCCTCATAGCTGAATCCCCTTGTCTCCACACTGCAGCAACCTTCTTCCCATCTCCTCCCCCTCTTTATCATGGCCAATAGCCTATGCCCTGGCCCTGTTCTCTCCTCCGGCAAGGTTACCTTCGCTGGAGCCTGATCTCTGCCCTTCATTATCAGTGGACATGTTCTCCTTCTCTGTGAAATCCGCTAGAGCTATGTCGTGCACGTCTTCCCCCCTGCGCGAGTGGTTTTTCCCTCTTCACCCTTATCTCTTTTTGTCCCTGTTCATTTAGCGTGTATGTTTGTATGTATAGGTATCTGTATGAATGTGTGTATTTGGTGTGTGTGAGTGTTAATATGTGCATATAGATATGTATTAGTACGTGTTGTGTATAAGAATGTGTATGTTTGTGAAAGTATGTAAGTATACGTATATACTTGTATGTGTGTGTGAGTTGTATACATGTATGTATGTGGTGTGTATATGTGCACAGGTGTCTATAGTGAGTGTATAGATTTGTGTTCGTGTGAGCTCATGTGTTTGGTTGCCTGTTGCAGCGATTTGGATCCAATTGCGCTATCCAAACTCGAGAAAAAAAGACCCGGACCCGATCTAGATTCATGCTCATAGAGTGCTGATAAGCCAGCCGATTTGAAAATTGACGCACAGGATGATTCAAAGATTCTTACTAGTTCATGCAGTGCAGACCAGACGACGATTCGGACCCAAAACTATTTCATTTCATGTGAGTGTTTGCTCTTGTATTATTTTTTATTTATCATTGCCGATAGTATTTACATGTTACTTGTATGAATTCTTGTGATCATTTGATTTATTTTACTAATATTATTATGCTTATCATTTTATGATATATCAGTGAGCGTCCATTTTAATTATGTAGTTGATACGAGCGTTTATCGGTATCATTTCATGTGTTAGTAATTCACGCTGTTGGCTTAGGCCTAGTATTGATACATCTTAAATAGTGACTTGATTCGATCCATTGATTGGCTGGCTTTGTTCATACGTGAAGATAGATAGCATATTTTATGTATAGTGTTTATTGGTAATTGTTGGTGATCATTCCGACCGGAACTCTCTTGGATATTGTGGACACGTGGATATGACGTTGCCATACTAGTAGACTGACTTTCCTGATTTTTAGATTGGTACAGACTTATTTAGAGTTGGAGTTGACCTGAGCTTCATATTCTTTTATTGGAGTCTTGATTGCTATGTAGATGAGATGTATGATGGTGGAATGATGATCAGATGTGTGACTATGATACCCTTAACTTTGATATAAATGATGAGACTGACTTTTAGACTATTAGGAGTTATTATTTTTTATTCACCATTGAGGAGTTTGACTGAGTATAGATGGCCTTAATGATGTTGACTACCAGATATAGAGATGATCTAGATTACATGTGGATCGAGAACGTTAACTCTTTAGTTATGATCTTGATCATGGTTGGATAAATCTGATCTTGAGGATGTTCATTCTTCATTTGTGATTTTAGTATCTGTTGGCCTAATTGGTGTCAAAGATATATCATATGCTTCATGTTTGACTATTGATTACTTAAGTTATTCAGTTATAGAGATAGAGTTATTATGGAAGTGATTTCATTGATAACATTATCAGTTATTAGATATTAGTTATACAATTGCTATCAGTGACTATATATCTCTAGTATTCAGATGTCAGTTTTTAGTTGCCAATTATTCAGTTGTTAGATATCAACTAGTATTAACATCAGCAGTTATTAGAGATATCAATTAATATTACATATTAATTTATATTATTGCTTGTTAATAAAAGAAACCATAGGGACTTGTTATGGTAATTGAGTTGTAGGTTTCACCATGGGGAACCAAGGTAGTATTGGCTACCTAATTATTTAGTTGTTATGTCAGGGTTATGCCCGGATTACAACGCCACATAAGTTATCTTTTGTGTTGAGCTATGGTCTCAATTATTAGAGCCTTGTAGGTTGTCCTAATTCAACGTCAGGGGTGTTAGACCGTAGTATCTGGTATGCACGGTACCCTTTCAAAACACATGTATTACATTGACAGGCATTTACAACAAATGATAACTTTATTTGATATATGAAAAAATGATTGTCGCATGGGACACAGCTAAGTACAACATTTATTAGGTTAATAATAATTGACAGACAAGAGATATATACTAGGTTTCTCCTCTTTGACATCAGTTGTTCATTTTACAGTTATAAGATACCTCTTATTTATTGCTTTGTTCATGATATTGGTTATTAAGTTATATTTTATTTATAGTTTTAGACATGTTATTATTGTATATACACTGTTTATATGCACGAGCACCTTCCTTTCTATTTACACACTCATTGTGTCACTTTCTGACGACCCTAGATTTGCACATCCAGATATTGGATGTTTTATTTCATTGGTCAGGTGTTGATGAGCTCGTACACTTCGCGAAGAGTCTGGAGTTTCTCTCTTTCTATTCTGATATTCTTATCTTCCTTTTTATTCTTGTGGTTTCTATAGTTTTCTTGATTCCATATATATCAGACTCATTGTTATTTCATTCCTTATTCATCATCACGTGTGGACATCTATATGTGTTATTGAAAAGATTATAATTTATCATAGTTTATTTTTGATAGCTTGTTCGGGTTACTTAAGGCTTAGCGAGTATACGTGGGATATTTTCTTACGTACATGCGTCGCCGACTCTCGTCGCGGCTCTGCTCCAGCATATTTTAGGAAGCAGGGCGTGACAGAGTTTTCTTTGCATCAGAGCCTACGTTTTTGACTTACGATATTAACTTTTGACTTTCACTTTTCGCAAGAAGACCTAGCTCTTACTGGTAACTTGAAACGATATATAGCTACACTGCAAAATGCATATGCTATCTATTATGATATTGAGTCCAATAGGAATTAATCAATCTTTCCTTGAAATCTGTCTCTTGAGTCTTTTGATACCTTCTTAAGTAATATGGGTTCACTCTTGATTTTCTATCTTTCTTCCCGATTTTATTTCCCTGATTCTGTCTCTTGGAACTAGTTACTCCATGCTGAGCCGGTAGCATAATTTAGAGCGTGGTGGATCTATGATGCTCAAGGAAGAGATGTTGAAGCTTGATATTTTCTCCCTTGACTTTGATTCTTTTTATCATTCCCTGCTTTATTGAAATTTCTGGGATGAAATTTTTGTAAGGTAGGTAGAATATAATATTTTTAATTAATAATATTGTATTAATATATTTTTTAATAAGTATGTGGCGTTATTTATTATATTAATTAACTTGACTTTCTATTATTGTTATTATTGTTATTATTGTTAATTAATTATGATTATTATTATTTATTATTATTGTTATTAGTGTTATTATTTTTGTTGTTGTTGTTAATATTATTGTTAATATTATTTATTATTATTGTGAATTAGTATTATTAATATTATTGTTACTAATTACTATTAGTATTGTTACAACTAATATTATTGTAGTTATTGTAATTTATTATTATGTATAATTATTACTATTATTGATAATATAATTACTAATATTATTTTTATGTGTTACTATTTTTATTATTAATAATAATAATATTGTATTTATTTATTATTAGTAGTAGTTTATTCAATTTCCTTGATTTCTACCCTTGATCCAAACCCTTTAATCTTATACCCATTATCTCTACACATTAGCATACCCAATACCCATTACCCAATGACCCTATAGACTATACGCATTACCCATTAAACCTAAACCCCTTAATCTCTTCTATACATATTCCTTTGACCAAACCCTAAGATTAACCATAAGCCTAACCCTAAGACTAACCCTAATCCTTATTTCCCCTTCCTCTTCATCTTCGCGGCCGCCGCTACCCTATACCCTCAGCCCCCCCAATCAACCCCCGCACCACCTTGGCCGAGCTCCCTCTGCCATGCACCCAGACCCGCACTAGCATCACCTCATGCTCCCATGGCTGTTGTGTCCACTGCCTTCCTCACTAGAGTCCCGCCTTCCCACCAGTGATCTCCGGCAACGCGCCTACACCCACAGTGTCACCATTACAGCTCTGCCTAGCGTCGTGGCTGCATTACTAGCTTGCAGCCCTTGCTTCCCCCTCATGGCTGAATCCCCTTATCTCCATACTGCAGCCGCCTTCCTCCCATCTCCTCCCCCTCTTCATCATGGCCGACAGCCCATGCCTGGCCCCACTCTCCTCTCTGGCAAAACCACCTCCATCAGAGCCTAATTTTTGCCCTTCGTTGCTGGTAAACTTGTTCACCTTCCCCCCGAGATCTGCTGGATCCACATCGTGCACGTCTTCCCTTTTACATGAGTGGGGTCCTTCCCTCTTCTCCTCATCTCTCTTTCTCTCTGTTCATTTAGTGTGTGTGTGTTTGTGTGTATAGGTATGTGTACGTATGTGTGTATTTGGTGCGTGTGTGAGTGTTTGTGTGTGTATACATATGTATGTGTTAGTGTGTGTTGTGTATAATAATGTGTGTGTTTGTGAAAGTATGTAAGTGTATGTATATATCTATATGTGGGTGTGAGTTTTATACATGTATGTATGTGGTGTGTATGTGTATACGTGTGTATACTAGTGCATGTGTATATTTATGTTCATGTGAGTTTATGTGTTTGGTTGCGTATTGTAGCGATTCAGATCCAATTTTGCAATCTGAATCCAGTAACAAAAGACCCAGACTCGATACGGATTCATGCTCGCAGAGTACCAGCCGATTCGAAGACCGACACACGAAATGATTTAGAGATCCATACTGGTTCGTGCAGTGTAGATCAGATGGCGATTCGGACCCGAAATCACATCATTTCATGTGAGGGTTTGCTCTTATATTATTTCCTTATTTATCATTGTCCGTAGTATTTATATGCTATTTATAACATTTCGTGTGATAGTTTGATTTATTTTACTAGTTTCATTACGCGTATCATTTCATGAGATATCAGCGAGCGTTCACTTTAATTTTGTAGTTGATATGTGTATTTATTGGCGTCATTTCATGTGTTAGTAGTTCGTCACTGTTGGCTTAGGCCTAGTATTGATACATATTAGACAGTGACTTGATTCAATCTATTGATTGGCTGGCTTAGTTCGTGTTTGAGGACAAATAGCATTTTTCATGTATAATGTTTATCAACAATTATTGTTGATTATTCTGACAGGAACTCTTTTGGATATTATGAACAAGTAGATTGACGTTGCTATACCGATAGGCTGACTTTCCTGATTTTTGGATTGGTATAGACTTATTTAGAGTTGGGGTTGACCTGAGCTTCATATTCTTTTATTGGAGTCTTGATTGATATGTAGATGAGATGTATGATAGTGGGATAATGATCATATGTGTGAATATGATACCCTTGACTGTGATGTATACGAGAATGCTGGTTTTAGACTTTTAGGAGTTATTATTTTTGGATTCACCATTGAGGAGCTTGACTCAGTATTGATTACCTTATTGATGTTGACTACTAGATGTAGGGATGATCTAGATTACATGTGGATTGAGGACATTACACTCTTTAGTTATGATCTTGATCATGGTTAGATAAGTCTGTAGGTCACATAGAGAGAGGGTGATAGGTGACTAGCTAATCTAATGCAAAACTAATACAAAATTAAAAACTAATTATGCAACCTAAAAACTATTAGGCTAACACACAACATATAACCAAAGAGTGTAACCGAATTCCCGCTGAAGGGCTCTAGATTATCTTCTCCAGATTTCTATAAATTAGTAGTTAAGGTGCCACTATAGCTCTCCTTGTTGAATACAAGTGTCAGGAAACAAGCCCAAGCATATATTCAATTAAGCACAAATATATCAAGCATATACAGAGAAGAGCAATATAAGCATGCAAGATATAAAACACAAGTGAGAGAGAGTTAAGCAATCGCAAATACGAGAGAATTATTTCGTAGTTCGAGCACACTTGCTCTACGTCCCCACCTCAACACTATGAAGGATTTTCACTATAAACGATCCCGTGAGATCATTTGGTGTGACAACACCTATAGCGAGCTCCCTCAACAACTCTTGGACCCGCAAGTTCCTCACTTGTTCTCTCAAGAACAACACACGAGGACCCGCAAGCTCGCAGAGGCCGCAACCTCCACAACTCCTCCAAATACAAAGGTGGAACACTTCGTGATCACTTCTCCTGATCACCAACAAATACTCTCACAAACAAGAATCTTATAGGATTAATATAGCAATGGAAAGCTTAAACTTGTTGACAAAACTAAGAGAATCACACTTGATAAACTCTTTTTTGATATGTCAATGAAGCTCTAAAATATTGTTGGGAAAACTCTATTGAAGATGAGAAAATAAGCTCTTGAAAAACTTGTTTAAAACTCACCCAAAAACCCTATATTTATAGGCTAAGAAAAACTAGCCATTATGGTTCAAAAAAATTGAAATGGCCTGTCAATCGACTGCCCGATCGACCGACCAATGGTCAAATTTCTGACAGTTGGAGTATGTCGGTCGACCGTCCACAGACCCAAATTGTGCAATATGTTAATTTTGAGCATAGTTTTGTGGCCACAAACAATAGAATTTGGAAATAAGTATATAGGAAGAATTTGTATATTTTTAAGTCTCCTTTCTAATGAAACTTAAAGAAAATCAATATAATTTAGGAATATAATGTTATCAACAAAATACTAAAAGATGTCAAATCGGAAACTGTAAACTAATTTCAAAACAAGAATAGATTTCAACCCAATATTTGACATCTTTATCATTCGAATCAGAAAATGACCATTGAACAAGAAAAATAGATCTAAAAGTTATATTTTAAATGCAATTTAAATTTTATTTATTGAATATAAGAATAAAAAGTTATGGCTAGATTACAAAAGGAGTATTAGAGTAAATTAGTAGAACGGTCGGTTGTCCGATCGACCGAAAAAAACTAAGAGCTCTGCAAACTCAGTCGGTCGACCGATCGATCGACCGAACTCAATTATGGTCTACTGGTCAATCGATTGAGCTCAAGTCACATGGGTTTGTGCACGACTTGTGCACGTCGTTCGACCGGTCAACCAGATCAGCCTTCGGTCGACCGCAAGCAACCTAAAAATAGTTTTAACAACTTTTTAAAATGCATCTTAAATTCCATAAAATTTACAAAAATAAGTTCATTGAAATACTCTAAAGTACAAATAAATGTGATAAAAAATTAACACATATTACAAATATGTGAACTATTTTTTAGGTATAGAATTTAAAGCTTAAAACAAAAATTGTATTTTTCGAAAATCAAACTTGTGTGTGTGTATAAGCTTGAGCAATCAAAACTAATCTATCATTTACATTTTATCTAAAAAAAAATCTTAACACTCAAAAACATGTCTCAAGTCTTGAAAATCTTCTCTTCATCTTGACTTTGTCTAAAACTTTGATCCAAAGAGCTAGACTCCTCTTGAGTACGTGAAGCGTTCTTTGAAGCGTGAGCTCTTGAATCAACATGTGCTAGCTTTAAAACCTGACTTTGAATCTTTCGTTGAAGCTACACACCGACTAAGATCTTCGTTATATATCTAAAACTAAATAAGCACAAGATCATTAGTACTATAACTACATGAGTTAATCACCGTCAAAATTAAGGTGATGGACCTTTGGGCCAACAATCTCCACTTTTTGATAATGACAAAACTCATAGAGTTATATATGTATGGATTAAAGATTAGCTTCATAGAAGCTCCTCCTTAACTCATGCATAACAAAAACAAGTAGTTATTTAATGAAAGCTCATAAACAAAACATATATATATGCAAAAATAACAAATATTAAACATGCATATATAAACTCTCTAAATTCTTCTCGTCTTTTTTGTCAATTCACCAACAAAGGGGTGAAGAAAAATAAATACGATAAATGTATATGTGATATACATTCATGAAGAGGTGAGACATTAAGTTAACTCCCCATGCATACATGCATTACATGGAGAAGGGATGACTAAAGTCTAACCCACATACACAAAATATGCAATGTATAAACGGAGTTGTTAAGCTCCCCCTACACACGTATATCACATAAAGAAGAGAGGTCAAGCTCCTCAATACGAAAAACACACTCAACATAAATCTATATATAGAGGAGATGTTAAGCTCCCTTGCATATAAGCAATACATATCAAAGAATTTTTTTAAGAAAATTTTGAAACCACTTTTAAAATAAATTTTGAAATTTCTTATAGTCAACAAAATAAAGTTTGATACTAATGAAAATCAAATAGTAGTTGACAAAATAAATGTTGATATCATTTGTAGAAAAACAAAATTATTAAGACCAATTGTAGATTTTGATACCAATTGAAGGTGAAACATAAAGTACATTTTGGTACCAAAAAAATAACAATTGAAATCAATACATAAGCTTGTAACGATACCAATTAATATTTAGAACTAAGTCAAGCTTCGCATAAACATTTTGTACTTTAAAAAAATGTATAAATACAATATAAAACAAGCACAATCAAAATTATATATATGTATGTATGAAAATGAAAATATCAATTGAAATTTAAAGCAAACATATATAAGAAAATAAATATGAGTATACAAAAATGAAACAACATGAAGATTAAGTTTATAATGATCATATAACTCACGTCTTCCACCCTTATCATGTACAAGATAAAAGAAATAGCCATATGGCACACAAGGCATGGTCGCCCAACCAATAGCCCTTTAAGTGTAGACGTTTTCAAAAATAGGATTTAAGATATTAGCATAGTTAGAAACACTACCAATTGAAGAATAAATAACTAGTTTAAAATAATTTTTAAAAAAATAGTTAAAGATCCTTCAAAACATGAAACCGAAATTATATATCTCATGAAACATGTATATCACACAACAGTTATCACCCAAGATCTATAAAGCTAAAAAATGTGCTCATGAAAACAAAGTCATGAGTAAACATAAAGGTGAGTGTACAAGAATCATGTGAACAAAAAATTCAGAAAATAAATCGATAAGGCTCAAAACATAACAGAAATTCTTTTATTAAAAAAAACTAAACGAGCTTCAAGGTATATGTATGTTTTGTCGAAACTAAAGTATACATACATATCCAAACATAGATGAGACACAAAGAATATTGCATAAGGCAAGTGACTCTAGGATAGACATGTATATCTATACCTTTGGACAAAATTAACATATACATGAAGCAAACAATGAACATGTACAAAAATAGAGAAAACAAGTAAAAATACAAGAATCATCAACACTAAGTTATACAAATGCATATAATGAGTATACATCAGGATGACAAAAGAGTCAAGTATAGCTCACTAATTGTACAAGTATAAATATAAGTTTTAATGAAAACTATATTTAAATATGTAATCAACACATAAAGCACAAAAATTTAAACAAATATGATCATTAGGGTAAATGCAAGTGCTTTTAGAATTAGGATATACACAATAGCTAAACTATAATAAGAACACAAAAATATGAATCCATTTAAACATGGGCGTATCTCAAATACAATATAAGTATATAACAAGTTTAAAGAGTATTACATTTAACATAATGAGTTTTAAAACCATAACATGCTAAAAATTAATAATGAGAAAGTATGTAAAAAAAATGGGAGTTAGAGATAGTTACTAAACCATATAAACTATTCTCCATATCTCCAAACCATGGTTGTCCTTTCACCATTCTTCTCTGATAGTGATGCATCAATTGGGTATGTCCATCAAGCTACAAGTGCATCTACCATCAAGACACTAAATCTCTCACATTTTGTGAGAGCTCATACCTACATAAAACACAAGAGGTGAGGATTTTGGTACCCATATTTTTATTAGCAAAATTTAAATGATTTATTCTATCAAAATAAAACTTTACAAGATGGCCTTTTTGGCGACAATGTGTACATGCGTACACATTAGCATACATTTGTGTGGTGTGAGTGTGATCATGGTGTGCATGTGTATGCCATGGGGCATACTTGTTTCTTGTGAAACATAGATTCTAATTTGGAGTGGTTAATTGCAAATTGGATCAAAGTGGATCCCAAACAATCAATTTTCTTTTTCAAAACATGAATCTCATGTTTATCAATAGAAGGTGCAATATTATTAGCATGAGAAACATAGAAAGGATCAACATTATTTTTCTTTTTAGAAATCTTTTTTCTTTTAAAATAATTTTCTTTTTCAAAGAGTCTTTTTCCTTAAATCAACTTCCTTTTTCCTTTTCCACCAAAGTAATTTTATTCTTCAAATATTCAGTTTCTTTTGAAATAATTTCAAATTCATTTCTAAAGAGTATTTTTCTTTAAAAATGGAATTATTTTTATTTTTCAATCTTTTATTTTCCATTTTAAGCAAATCATATTTTTCAAGGAGTTGTTGAATAAATAAAGCAAACTCATCATATGGCATGTCATTACCTTCATCAAGCTCGGATTCGGAGTTTACCTCAAGGGGGTCATCCCCTTAGACCATATAGCACATATTGGAAGTAGCACTTACATTATCTTAGTCACTCTCTTTTTTTTTGTTCCCCAAGAGAGAAAAAAGTGATCCATACTATAAAAGTTGACTCAATGTTAGAAACCATAGAGAGAAAAAAGTGATCCATTCCTCTAAATTAAAAGTTGAGGTGCCACTATGGCTCTCTTGCTTAAATACAAGTGTGGGCAAACAAACCCAAGCATATATTCAATTAAGCACGAATATATCAAGCATATAAAGAGATAAACAATATAAGCATGCAAGATATAAAACACAAGTGAAAGAGGGAGAGATAAGCAATCGCAAATACGAAAGAATTATTTTGAGGCTCTAGCACACTTACCCTATGTCCCCGTCTTCAATACTATGAAGGATTTTCACTATAAACGATCCTGCAAGATCACTCGATGCCGCAACACCTACAACAAGCTCCCTCAAAAACTCTTAGACCTGAAGTACCTCACTTGTTCCCGTAATAACAACACAGGCGAATCGCAAGCTCGCGGAGGTTGCAACCTCTACAACTCCTCCAAATACAAAGTTGGAACACTTGGCACTTCTCCTTATCACCAACAAATACTCTCACAAATAAAGATCCTATAGGATGAATATAGCAATGGAAAGCTCAAGCTTGTGTGAGAAAACTAGGTAGATTGAGTGGTGAAAAAATCGAGAAAAAGCTTTTAAAAACTCAAGAAAATTACTCCTAGTAAACTCTCTTTTGATATGGAAATGAAGTTCAAAAAAATTAGTTGGGAAAACTCTATTGAAGATGAGAAAATAAGCTCTTGAAAATTTGTTTAAAACTCACCCAAAAACCCCATATTTATAGGCCAAGAAAAACTAGCTTTTTTGGTTCAAAAACTGTCAAAAATGGCCTATTAGTCGACTGCCTGGTCGACTGAAAAACGGTCAAATTTCTGACCGTTGGAGTATGACGGTCCACCGGGCGGTCGACCGACCACAGACCCAAACTGTGCAATAGGTCAATTTTGAGAACAGTTTTGAGGCCTAAATCATTAGAATTTTAAAATAAGCATATAGGAAGAATTTGTAGATCTTTAAGTTTTCTTTCTAATACAACTTACATCCCGTCAATATATTTTTGAAGTAGAAAGTTATCAATATACTAAAATGTGTCAAGTTAAAAACTGTTAATTGTTTCAAAACAAGAACAGACTTCAACCTAATATTTAACATCTTTAACAATAGAATCAGAAAATAACTATTGAACAAGAAATATATCCCTAAAGGTTATCTTTGAAATTCATTTTAAATTATATTTATTGAATTTAAGAATAAAAAGTTATGGCTCAAATACTGAAAGGGCTTTAGAGCAAATCAGCAGAACGGTCGGCCGAGAAAACCCAAGAACTCTACAAACTCAGTTGGTCGACGGGTCAGTTGACTGAGCTTAAGTCACATGAGCTTGTGCACGTCTTGTGTACGTTGGTCGATCGCTCGGTCGACCGTCTCAGCCTTCGGCCGACTGGTCGGTCGACCACAAGCAGTCCAAAAATAGTTTTAACAATTTTTTAAAATGCATCTTAAATTTAATAAAATTCTATAAAATCTACAAATATAAGTTCATTGAAAAACTTTGAAGTAAACATATGTGGGATCAAAAATCAACACATATTACGAACATGTGAACTATTTTTGAGACAGAATTTAAATGTTAAAGCAAAACCCGTATTTTTTGAAAACTAAACTTTTGTGTGTATAAGCTTGAACAATCCACAACTAATCTATCCTTTATATTTTATCTTAAAATAAAAATCGTAACACTTACAAACATGACTCAAGTCCTGAAAATCTTCTCTTCATCTTGATTTGATCCAAAACCTTAATCCAAAGAACTAGACTCTTCTTGAGTACTTGATGCGATCTTTGAAGCACGTGCTCTTGAATCAACATGTGCTTGCTTCAAACCTTGACTTCAAATCTTTCGTTGAAGCTAAACATCGACTAAGATCTTGATCAAATATCTGAAACTAAATAAGCACAAATCATTAGTATTATAACTGCATGAGTTAATCATCATCAAAACTAGGGTGATAGACCTTTGGGCCAACAAAGTCTAATCTTGAGAAAGTTCATTCTTCAATTGTGATTTCGATATCTGTTGACCTAGTTGGTCATGAGGACATATCATGTGCATCATGTTTAGTTATTAATTACTTCAGTTATTCAATTATAGAGATAGAGTTATTGTGGGAGTGGTTTCATTGATATCAATATTAGTTATCACATATTAGTGATATAGTTGTTATTAGTGACTCTATATCTCTAGTATTTAGATATCAGTTATTAGTTTCTAGTTATTCAGCTGTCAGATATCATTTTTTAGTTATCAGATATCAGCTAGTATTGACATCAGTAATTGTTGGAGATATCGATCACTATTACATATTAATTCATATATTATTGCTTGTTAATAAAAGAAATCATAACCCAGGGAACAAGGGTAATTGCCTGATAACACATGTCATATATTTTGAATTACTTGTTATGGTATAGTAAGTTGTAAGTTCCACTATGAGGAACCAAAGTAACACTGGCTACCTAGTTATTCAGTTGTCAGTTGTCAGTTGTCAGTTGCCAAGGCTATATGCCCGGATTACGGCGTCACACTAGTTGTCTTTATTGTGGGACTGTAGTCTCAGTTATTAGAGCCTTGCGACTTGTCCTGATTCAACGCCAGGGGTGTTAGACTATAGTACCGGGCATGCACTGGTTGAGTTTAAGCCTGCACAAAAATACAGAATTTCAGAACTTTAAAATAGAGATGTGTAAGTGCTCAATTCTACCGCGATAGCAAGTGGCTATGCAGGTCGTGATCCACAAGGAGGGACTAGCGATGGAAGTTTTTTATTAATTTCTCTTTTAGGCTACAAAGTATGGTCAAAGTTCTTCTTTAGTTCTTTAAAAGAAAAAGGAAAAATTGAGTTAAAGTTAAATTAGGAAGAAGATGGTAGATAAGAAGATGGAGAAACTAGAAATGATATGTACAAAGAAATGGAAAAAGGAGTGATAAAAGAAGTGTAGATTGTGATGTTCTAAACTAAAGAATTAAAAGAAAGGAATCTAAAAGTCACTTACCTCCTTTGGCCAAATGCTTACCTTGAATCTTTTGCATTGAAGTTACCTTGAAGTGAAGCGATCAACATATAGTCCATAAGAGTTGATTCCCGTCTCCTCCATATTATATCATCAAGACGTTGCAAGTATGAAGTGATACAGAATGAAACTCAAAATCCATCGTCATGAGCTATCGGTGGCACTCGCAAAGGCAAGGCTCTTTCGATACTTTAAGACTCATGTGGATAGCAATTGGTACCAAAAGAAGAAAAGTAGAGAAGAAGAAGAAGAACAAAAATAAAGTACATACAAAAGAAAAACTACAGATTCGATTTTATAACAATAAGAGAAAAGAAGAAAATCTTACACCGGTGTCACTCTCAGCACAAACTTCATCCTCATTCTCCTATGAAACTCTGATCTCCTCTGATTTACATAAATTAAAACTGAAAATTACACGAAAAGAAAAATGAAAGCCTACACTACAAAGAATGGAAAAGTGGACTAAATTCTATCTCTGCATGGTCCTATCTTGCCTTTGAGATTGCAAGTATTTATAAAAGAAATGCAGAGGTTAGAGGAGTATGAAGATAGGGAAAGCTGGCTACTTCTGAATTTGAATCCTTCCCTTATCTCCAAACTTGATTTGATGTGAGTATTCAGTTCTGATCTGCACTTTGTTGGCGTATTGATTGCTGAATATCACTTATCAAATAACAGAATTAGAAATAGTGATCAACATAAGAGTTGTAGCCCTATAAGTCTTCTTTCTTGATCATCTTGAATCATCAGATTTTAGATTTGGTATCAAAAGTTATGATTCAAATACTAAAATGTATCCAGTTAAAATCTGAGTCAAACTTACTTCATCTCATCCGTTGATCTTCTCTCTATCCATTTATCTCTTTGTATTTGATATTATTCTCGGTTGATCTTTAGCTAACCAAAATGTATTTATAGAAATCTGAATTTATCGGTTTTCATTTGGTGTTATCTTTCTGATTTGCTCTGATCTTCAGCTGAACATTTGCCCCAATCCTTGATTTGTTCTAATAGAACTGGGATCATCCTCAGCTAATCAAATAGATCCAGTTAAATATGATTTTAACTGGTATTTATTTGGTTTAATCCTCTTTCTCTTCATTATTATCTTCTGCAAAATAGATATTTAAGACAAGAAAATTAGCAGATTTATTAAACGATAAATGTAGGAGTGTAATGAAAAGAATACAAAATATATGTATGATCACACCCCCACACCTATCTTTTGCTCGTCCTCGAGAAAATAAACAAAACTAAACTAAAGATAATTAGACCACTTTCGCACGTTATGCGATTGCACTGAGCATGTGCAACAAGTCGTTAAACCTCTAGGTTTCCCCTAGAGGACGAATTTTGTCTCGTAAGAATTTTCAGTGGATTGCACCCACAAAATTCATAAAGAAAGAGTAAGAGTTAGTGTTTTTGAAAAGCATTTTGAAAGAGAAAATTATTTGAAATATTATTGTAAGATTTAAGTAATTTATAAGTTATAGGAGAACCGAATTTTTCATTCCTAAACTTAGTCTCTATTCAAAAATTTGTTATCAATCAAAGTAAGAAGTCAATTGTACTTCTCATCTAGTCTATTACTTTACACTAAGTCATATGCACCTTGTGACCATGAAAAGTTTGACCAAGGGTTCTTTAACTCTAACTCTTATGTCTTATTTATTTATATATATATTTTTGGTGGTATTATTCCTTAGTTCTATTAGGCTTTCTAATTTGCCCATGTAACGAGCCTTTAATCGATGACTCCCAACCAAACGATCTTAGGGCATCGGGTGAGAAAATACCCCAAGGACTTAAAGACTTGAGCAAACAAGGCTACAAAACTAAGGAATTTATTATATGAACCACTTTTAGGCGTGAATACTTATGCTTTATTAGGCACAAATATCCAGCTCAATCAGAGGATTTTTATATATATATATTTTAAACTTATCTAATCACCTTTCGCATAAATAACAAGGCTTACTTAGGCCAATGCACCTAGCTAATCAATAATTAGATTTGTTCATCTTTCATAGATATATTTTTTTTCTTTTTTTTTATAAGGCATAACATTCTTTATTTTTGAACCCTAAGCGTGTAAGTGTATAAGGTGTGCATATTTCTTCAAGGTAAAGATTAAGACTAAATTACTTTCACAAACTATCTTCCTATCCTTAGAAATCAAACAAATAATCTTATTTTGACCAAGTCTAAGAAATCCTAATTATGATTTTCCTATTCTTTAAAATTAACTTAATTTCTTACAAAAAATATGTCAAAATATTGTTTCTATTTTAAAAAAGTTTTTAAAAGTAAAGAAAATGTTAATAATATTTTTTATTTTATTAATAAAAAGAAAAACCTAAGTTATGTTAGAACCCTCCCCCACACCTATCTCATGCATTATCATCAATGTATGAATTAATGCATGGATGCATGAAAAAGAAGAAAGGGAAGAAAAATACTACTTTAAGGTGGTGATTCCGGTGGTGGTCTGATTGGTCAATGAAATGCGGCCCAATCGACTTTTCGTGGAGTTTGGAGGAACCCACCAGAAATTTCTCTAATATAACCCACTAAAATGATATATATATATATATATATATATATATATATATATATATATATATATGAATGATTTTTATTAAATATTTGACCCCATCTAATTTCCAAATTCCATAATTAATTTCAGAGTCAATTTTGTCAACCGCCTTGTCCCAAAATGGAGTGTGAAAAGATAGAATGATTGACTTGGACTTAGGAAGTACGGGAACTAATACCGACTCAAGAAAGTAACTTAAGTTAAGTAAAGGTTCAGGAGTCGAGATTGGTTCGGGAAGTGGGTCCAAATCAAGAAGTTGAAACTCAAGTCCACATTCATTTTCCCACAATGGAATGTGACTTAATATTGATGATTCAAGTTCAAGAATGACAAGTGTGGGAATCAAAACTGACTCTAAAATATTATTCAAATTGGGTAACAAAACAGGAGTCAATATTGATTCGGGAATTTAAACTGGATCACAAATTTGAGAATCTAGGTCACATTTCTCATTGAGTTCAATTTCATAAAAATGAGAACTTGCCAATTTGTCAATGAGACTTTCAAAAGTATGAAATTGGTCAAATTCAATAAACTGATCATCAAAGATGGGCGATTCAATTTCATTATGAATTGGCACAGGATACAATATTGACTTGGGAAAAAGATTGAAATCAGGTGAAGAAACCGGAGTCATAATTGAATCAGGAAGTAAAATTGAATCACTAAGTTTAGGTTCGTGATCATATTCCTTCTCAAGTTCAATTTCAGAAAAGGGATAACTTGTCAAACTGTCAATGTCAATTTCAAAATTTGGAGTTTGGGCAAGTTCAAATGATTGTGCTGAAATGGAATCTTGTTTTCCAAAACAACATGACTCTTCGGCTCTAACAGAATGGTTAGCGACATCAGAACTGGCCAAACGGTAAAAATGTAGAGTTTGGACCATCATATCTATGTCATGATTACGAGCGTTTTGAGACTAAGTCATGGCTTCAAGCATCTTTTCATAGTTGATTGGTTCATCGTTTTGTTGTGATTGGTTTTGAAAAGATAAAATGTTATTTTGGAATTGGTGATGAAATTGTGAGTCCATCAGATTTTGTGATTGTTGTTTGGACTCACGCATACTCATTTTCAAAATTGATGATTTTCTATTTTGGACTGGTGGAACTGACGATGAATCTTGGAAATATTGTGGACAAGGTGGATAGGAGGACAAGTTGGTTAAAAATTGGACTCGGAGGAGGTGAATCCCCATTGACTCTGTGAAGAGTTGAAATTACTCTAAAAATTGTGGTTATAAGATTGGAGGCATGGGTTATATCGATTCGGATAAGACCAATCCGGCATACTAGGTTGGTTAAAGTTATAATATGCCAGATTGGTAATATTCGAAAAAGAGCTGTAATATGGATTACCATTAAAATTGGAAAATTATTGTTATAAGCCATATCACACAATAAATCACAAACAAATCAGCAAACAAAGGAAAAAAATTCTAAACTAAGTTAGGGTAGACCTTTGAACTAGACGACTCCTAACTGGTTAGACTGTCTACGGGAGGTATAATGCAGACTTTCACCACAAGCTAATCAGCCAGGTCAGGGCAATATTAGTGGGAGGTATCTGCGCAAAAGCGACGAGCCTAATTAAACCAAACCACCAGCCTTCGGGGTTTCGCCTCTCAATCCCTTTCCATAGACACTGATTTGGTAGGAGTCAAATTCAAACACATTCCCCCTTAGGATAATCTCCTAATTGAGTCCGAGATGTTCCTAGGGCCAAATGTCTACTCATTTTTAGTTAGGCTTGGGTTAGTGAGTGAGGAGATTGTTTGTGGGCTAAGGGAGGGTAATAACTTCCCCACCTTATCTTGTTTATAGAACAAGCCCTTATGATTGATTGTGCAAAGTGTGCAGGATAAAGAAAAGTAACATTCAACAAGCAAATAATCACTCAAAAATGTTTTCAAAACTATATGCCATGCAAACGTACCTTTTACTCTAGCACTCTTCAACAATAATGTAAAATTTAAACGAATTAGACACGTACCTAAATGCAAAGTCTAAACCATTTTTAGCATTTAACAAACATCATTTTACTGTTGAGGTTTGAAAGGAAGTACAGTGAGACAAACAAGGAAATTAATAGCTACAGATATTAAACTTTGCAATTCAGCTAACTTGTAGAAAATACAGGTTAGTAGTTCATTCAGATTGCCACAGGAATGTAGCAAATCTGAGGGCTTCTTGGCTCTGCTTTCTTGAGCAGAGTCTAATGCCACTTATATGTCCACTGCAGCAAAAGTTTCTTGTTGTTAAATCTGTACACCAAAAAAATAAAGAATAAAGTTAACCAAAAATGTAAACTTTAAAGAGAATTTCTTACCGTTCCTCCCCGGCAACGGCGCCAAATTTGGTTGAGTTTGAACCTGCACAAAAATATAGAATTTCAGAACTTTAAAATAGAGATGTGCAAGTGCTCAATTCTACCGCGATAGCAAGTGGGTATGCGGGTCGTGATCCACAAGGAGGGACTAGCGATGGAAGCTTTTTAGTAAGTTCACTTTTAAGCTACAAAGTATGGTTAAAGTTCTTCTTTAATTCTTTAAAAGAAAAAGGAAAAATTGAGTTAAAGTTAAATTAGGAAGAAGATGGTAGATAAGAAGATGTAGAAACTAGAAATGATATGTACAAAGAAATGGAAAAAGGAGTGATAAAAGAAGTGTAGATTGTGATGTTTTAAACTAAAGAATTAAAAGAAAGGAATCTAAAAGTCACTTATCTCCTTTCGCCAAATGCTTACCTTGAATCTTTTGCAATGAAGTTACCTTGAAGTGAAGCGATCAACGTATAGTCCATAAGAGCTGATTCCCGTCTTCTCCACATTATATCATCAAGACGTTGAAAGTATGAAGTGATACAAAATAAAACTCAAAATCCATCGTCATGAGCTATCGGTAGCACTCTCAAAGGCAAGGCTCTTTCGATGCTTTAAGACTCACTTGGATAGCAATTGGTACCAAAAGAAGAAAAGTAGAGAAGAAGAAGAAGAACAAAAACAAAGTACATACAAAAGGAAAACTACATATTCAATTTTATAACAATAAAAGAAAAGAAGAAAATCTTACATTGGTGTCACTCTCAGCACAAGCTTCATTCTCATTCTCCTAAGAAACTCTGATCTCCTCTAATTTATATGAATTAAAATTGAAAATTACATGAAAAGAAACAAAAACCTACACTAGAAAGAATGGAAAAGTGGACTAAATTCTATCTCTGTATGGTCCTCCCTTGCCTTTGAGATTGCAGGTATTTATAGAAGAAATGCATAGGTTAGAGGAGTATGAAGATAGGAAAAGCTGGCTATTTCAGAATTTGAATCCTCCCCTTATCTCCAAACTTGATTTGATGTGGATATTCAGTTCTGATCTGTAGTTTATTGGCGTGTTGATTGCTGAATATCACTTACCAAAGAACAGAATTAGAAATAGTGATCAACATAAGAGTTGTAGCCCTGTAAGTCTTCTTTCTGGATCATCTTGAATCATCTGATTTGAGATTTAGTAGCGAAAGTTATGATTCAAATACTAAAATATATCCAGTCAGAATCTGAGTCAAACTTACTTCATCTCATCCGTTGATCTTCTTTCTATCCATTTATCTCTCTGTATTTGATATTATCCTCAGTTAATCTTTAGCTAACTAAAATGAATTTATAGAAATTTGAATTTTATCAGTTTCTATTTGGTGTTATCTTTCTGATTTGCTCTGATATTCAGCTGAACATTTGCCCCAATCCTTGATTTGTTCTAACTAGATCTGGGATCATCCTCAACTAACCAAATAGATCTATTTAAATCTGATTTTAACTGGTATTTATTTGGTTTAATCCTCTTTCTCTTCATTATTATCTTCTGCAAAATAGATATTTAAGACAAGAAAATTAGCAGATTTATTACACGATAAATGTAGGAGTGTAATGAAAAGAATACAAAATATATGTACGATCATGCACCATATTGAGAGGAAGTTACAACAAATGATTACTTCATTTGATATGTAGAAAAATGGCTATGGCATGGGACACAGCTAAGTATCACATTAGTTAGATTAATAATAATCAACAGACCAGAGATATATACTAGATTTCACCTCTTTGACATCAGTTGCTCATTTTATAGTTATAAGACACCTCTTATTGTAACTCTGTTCATGATATTGGTGTTGGACCAAAGGCCCATCACTTTAGTTTTGATGATGATTAACTCATTTAGTTATAATACTAATAATCTTGTGCTTATTTAGTTTCAAATATTTGATAAAGATCTTAGTCGGTGCTTAGCTTCAACAAAAGATTCGAAGTCAAGTTTTGAAGTTAACACGTATTGATTCAAGAGCTCGCGCATCAAGATCGCATCATGTACTAAAAGGGGAGTCTAGCTCATGGATCAAGGTTTGGACCAAGTCAAGATGGAGAAGAAGATTTTCAAAAGAAGATTTTCAAGACTTGTGTCATGTTTGTAAGTATTAAGATTTATTTTAAACAAAATGTAAAGGATAGATTAGTTGTGGATTTCTCAAGCTCATACTCACACACACACACAAAATTTATATGTGTTTTCATAAAATAATTTCAGTTTTAGAAAATACCGTTTTAGCTTTGAGCTTCAAAGTATACATCCTTATGTTTCATGATTAAAGTTCATCAAAACAAGTTTATATGTGTTTGGGACTTCATGCATACACATTGTTGGTTCAAATGTTTAGAAAAACTTATTTGATGTTTCTATATCATGTGTTTGAGTTTTGTATTTATCAAAACTTATTTTAGAGCATATTGTCAAAAACATAGATATTTCATCTTATATGTGTATTGGATCATATCCATACACACTAAGCTTCAAAAGCGTTTAAAATATCTTGCTTTTGTATTTAAAGAAGTTTTGAAATAATCGTTTTTCAAATTGAAAATTGTTTTTGAAAAATACAGACTTTTGTTTAAGGCTAAATTTCTATATCATAAAAATGGTTCAAAAAGTTTGTAATATGTGTTGATTTTTAATCACACATATTTGTACTTCAAAGTATTTCAAATGTGGTTTTATGGGATTTTATAGGAGTTTATAAGACTAAGATTTAATCCCCAAAATTTCCTAACCTAGCCTTCTCGCGGCGACTGACCGGTCGACCGAGCCAGAAGTCGGTTGACCCGGCGGTCGATCGATGTATATAGAAACGTGCACATGACTTGGCTTGAGGGTCGGCCGACCGGGCGATCGACCGATCCAGAGAGTTCACTCTTTAGATCTGGCCTCGGTCGACTGGGCAGTCGATCAACCAAAGTGCTCTGCTCTCTGGTCTTGCCTCGGTCGACCGATAGGTCAAGACTAGGGTGCGATCGACCGGGCAGTCTACCGACAGCCCCAACAGTGATAAATATGACAGTTGGTCGATCGATTGACACGTCATCTGGCCTACAGATTTGACCCCAACGGCTATATTTTTGAACTCTATATAAGGGGGCTGTTTTGGCTGGTTTTGGACAAGATTTCAAGAGGATTTTAGAGCTATTTTTTTTATCACTCTTAGGGTTTTTCTCCACTTGTTTTTGGGTTAGAACTTCCATATCAAAAGGAGAGTTTTCAAGAGTGTTTTTCAAAAGGGATTTCTTGAGTTTTCCACCATAACTCTATCTTGATTTTCTTACACAAACTTGAGCTTTCCATTACTATATCCATCCTCTAGGGATCTTTGTTATGAGAGTTATTTTATGATCAAGAGAAGTGATCACAAGATTTCATTCTTGTATTGTAAGGAATTGTAGAGGTTGTGGACTCGGTCAAGAGAGTTTTGTGGTGATCAAGTGAAGTGATCATCAAATGTTCGAACTTGTGGTTGGAGGAGTTGTAAGAGGTATGGTCTCGGCAAGCTAGTATGCTTGCGTGTGTTGTTCTTGCGGGAACAAGTGAGGGACTTGTGGGTCTAAGAGTTCTAGTGTGAACTCATTGTAGGTGTTGCGGCACCTAGTGATCTTGCAAGATCGATTCTAGTGGAAATCCTTCATAGTATTAAAGGCGGGGACATAGAGCAAGGGTGCTTGAACCTCAAAATAATTCTCCTGTGTTTGCGATTACTCATCTCTCTCTCTCACTTGTGTTTATATATCTTGCATTCTTATATTGTTTATCGCTTTATATGTTTGATATATTTGTGCTCAATTGAATATATGCTTGGGATTGTTTGCTCACACTTGTATCCAACTAAGAGAGCCATAGTTGCACCTCAACTCTTGATCTAGAGGAATCTTGAAGAGATAGTCCAGGGCCCTTCACGGGGAATTCAACTACACTCTTTGGTTATACTTTGTGTGTTAGTTTAATAGCTTTAGTTTGTATAAATATTTTTAATTCCACATCATTTATATTAGATTAGCTAGCACACCTATTCACCCTCGTCTAGGTGTATTTCAATTGGTATTAGAGCTTGGTGCTCTTGATTTGGGTCTAGAAACCTTGAGTTAAAGATCCTATTTCTAGCTAATAACAATATTTGTACACACACATATGGATTTCTTGACACCTCCCATGTTTGATATTCTTAACATTCAAACTTGGAATGTTAAGATGTCAATGTACCTAAAAGCCCTAGGGATTCTTGTTTATTTTGCCACTATTAAAGATTCATATTATTTAAATGGCAAACATCTAGAGGCTAATGCAAAAGCCCTTCATGCTTTAAAATCTACCCTAAATGATGAATATTTATCTAGGGTTTCTAACTTTGATTCGGCTTTTGTAGTATGGAACACACTTATTTCTCTTGGTGAAGAAAAGCAATACTATATGGGGAGTGACTCGGATAATGGAAGTGATGCTTCCAATATATGCTACATGATCCAAGGGGATGACCCCCTTGAGGTAAATTCTGAATCCGAGCTAGAAGAATATATTGACATGCCTTATAATGAGCTTGCATCTTTTTGTCAAAAACTTCTTGAAAATATGATTTATTAAAAAATGAAAATGATAAGTTGAAGAAGGAAAACTCTTCTTTGTTAAAAGAAAATGATTCCTTTAAAAATAAATTTGAATGTGTTTCAAAAGAGAATGAATTTTTAAAAAAGGAGAATATTTCCTTGTTTTCAAAATTAAATGACATTTGTGAAGGAAACAATTCATTGAAAAATAAAATTATTTTGGTTGAAAAGAAAAGGAGATTGTTTTAGAAGAAAATAACTCTTTGAAAAGGAAAATTGTTTTAAAAGAAGAGGAAAATATTTCTAAAAAGAAAAAGATTGTTGATTCTCATGTCTCTTCTTCTAAAATTAATAATGATATTTGCATTATGAAGAAGAACATCGATTGTTTGGGCTCCACTTTGAGCCAATATGCATTTAATCACTCTAAATTGAAATTCATGTTTCGCAAGAAACAAATTCCACATGTTCATACGCAAACCCTACGACATACGTATGCACACCATGCTCACACTTACAACACACATATGCATGCTAGAGTGTACACATGTACAAATTATGGCCGTAAAGGCCATTTTGCAAGATTTTACTTTGATGGATTAAATTCTATAAATTTTGGAAATAATAATCTTTGGGTTCCATTTGTTTCTTGCCCTTGTGGACCCAAAAGGAAATGGGTACCAAAATTCACCCCTATTGTATTTGATGTAGGTGTGGGCTCTCACTTAACGTGAGGGTATTGGTGCCTTAATTGTTGATGTGTTCCAAGCTAAATGGTAACACTTTTGGATGCATCACTTTCAAGGGAAGCTTGGCAGAAGGACCACCATGGTTTGGAGACCTAAAGATTAGCCCTATTGGTTTTAGTAACTATCTTTAACTCCTAGTTTAATTTATATGCTTTTGAAATTGATGTTTTTGGCATGTATTAGTTTTCATGTTTTAGTGTTTATTATGTTAAATGCAATGTTAATTAGGCTTGGGATATACATAAATAGTATTTGAGATACTCTCATATTTATATAGACTATTATTTTTGTGTTCTCACTATAGTTTAGCTATTGTGTGTATCCTAACTCTAAAGTACATACATTTACCCTAATGATCATGCTTTTTATGATGTTGAACTTCATGTTTGTGATTACTTATTTAGATGTAATTTTTATTAAAACTTATGTTCATACTTGTATAATTAGTGAGCTACACTTGATTATTATGTGTTTGTACTCTATTGCTCATTTGTACTCATTACTTGTACTAGTATAACCTAGTTTTGATGATTCTTACAGTTTAACTTGTATTCCCTATTTTTGTACGTGTTTTCATAAAAATGTATTTAGCTTCTTGTATATGTTGTTTTTTTCTAAAACTTATAGATATACATGTATATCCTAAAGCAACTTGCCTTCATGCAATATACTTTTGTGGACTAGTTTATATTTGGATATGTATATATATTTAGTATAGACAAAACATACATATACATTGATGCTTGTTTAGTTTTGATGAAAATGATGATTATCATGTCTTTGATAAAAGAATTTCATGTTTGTTTTGAACCCTATTGATTTTTTTATGAATATGCTATTCACATGATTCTTGTGCACTCACATTTTTTTGTGTTTACTCATGACTTTATTTTTATGAGTTTTATATGAGCTTTATAAATCTTGAGTGTCAATTTTGTGTAAAACGCATGCTTCATGAGATATATGATTTAGTTTCATGTTTTGAAGAATCTTTAACTAGTTATTTCAAAAATATCTTAAACTAGTTTTCGTATTCTTCAAATTGGTAGAGTTTTTAAAAATGTTAAATTATTTTCATGTTCTTATTTTTGAAAACATCTACCTTCTAAGAGCGGTTGGATGGGCGACCATGCCTTTTATACTCTTATTGAATATCTTTTAAACTTGTGCATGAACATGGAGGTAGGTATGAGTTATACACATGATCTTCATGGAATTTTATTTTAGTATACTCATATGTGTTTTCATATATATGTATGCTTCAAGTTTCATGTGGCATTTTCATTTTCATACATACATATATATGATTTGATTGTGCTTGTTTTTACATTTTTAAAGCACAAATTGTGTTTATATTAAGCTTGTTTTTATCCTAAATGTTAATTGGTATCTTTACAAACTTATGCATTAATTTAAATTGGTATTTCAATTTCTAATCATTTCAATTGGTATTTATTTGATATCAAAATGTACTTCATATTTCACTTTCAATTAGTATCAAAATCTACTATTGATATCGTAAAATTTTTTAAGTGGTACCAACATTTGTTTTTGTCAAATACTATTTGATTTCATTGAATCATAATTCATTTTGTTGTCTTCAAGAAATTTTAAAATTAGTTTAAAAGTGATTTCAAAATTTTCTTAAAATTTTCTTTTAAGTATTTCAAAAATTTTCTTTTAAAATTTGTTAATATATATTGCCTATATGCAAGGGGAGCTTAACATCTTTTCTATATATGGATTCACGTTGAGTGTATCGCACATTGAGGAGCTTGACCTCTCTTCTTTACGTGTATAACATCTCCGTTTATACATTATATATTATGCTTTATGTGGGGTAGGGTCTAGTCATCCTTTCTCCATGTAATGCAAGTATGCAGGGGGAGCTAACTTTATGTCTCTTCTCTTCATGAATGTATATCGCATATACATCTTTATTATTTGATTGTCCTCACCCCTTTGTTGATAAATTGACAAAAGGGGGATAAGAATTTAGTGAGTATATATATGTATTGCTTAATATTGGTATTTTTGCACATATGTTTTTATTTACTTTATGCATTTCATTGAATATCTATTTGTTTATTGCTATGCATGAGTTAAGGGAGAGCTTCTATGAAGCTTATCATATATAACTCCATGAGTTTTGTCATCATCAAAAAGGGGAGATTGTTGGCCCAAAGGCCTGTCACTCTAGATTTGATGATGATTAACTCATGTAGTTATAGTACTAATGATCTTGTACTTATTTAGTTTCAGATATTTGATCAAGATCTTAGTCGGTGTTTAGCTTCAATAAAAGATTCGAAGTCAAGTTTTAAAGTTAACACGTGTTGATTCAAGAGCTCGCGCATCAAGATCGTATCATGTACTCAAAGAGGAGTCTAGCTCATGAATAAAGGTTTGGACCAAGTCAAGATGGAGAAGAAGATTTTCAGAACATTTGTCATGTTTGTAGGTATTAAGATTTATTTTAGAAAAAAATCTAAAGAATAGATTAGTTGTGGATTGCTCAAGCTCATACACACACACAAAATTTATATATGTTTTCATAAATAATTTCAGTTTTAGAAAATACCGTTTTGATTTTGAGCTTCAAAGTATACATCCTTATATTTCATGATTAGAGTTCATCAAAATAAATTTATATGATTTATATTTGTTTTGGACTTTATCCATACACATTGTTGGTTCAAATGTTTAGAAAAACTTATTTGATATTTCTATATCATGTGTTTGAGTTTTGTATTTATCAAAACTTATATTAGAGCTTATTGTTAAAAACATAGATATTTCATCTTATATGTGTTTTGGATCATATCCATTTACACTAAGCTTCAAAAATATTTAAAATATCTTGTTTTCGTATTTGAAGAAGTTTTGGAAAAATTATTTTTCAAATTGAAGATTGTTTTTGAAAAATATGAATTTTTGTTTAAGGCTAAATTTCTATCTCACAAAATGGTTTAAAAAGTTTGTAATATTTGTTGATTTTTAATCACACATATTTGTACTTAAAAGTATTTCAATGAACTTATTTTTGTAGATTTTATGTGATTTTATGAGATTTTATAGGAGTTTATAAGACCAAGATTTAATCCCAAAATTTCCTGATCTGGCCTTCTGGCGGTCAACCGATATGCACAGAAACAAGCACAAGCCTTGGCTTGAGGGCCGGTCAACCGATCCAAAGAGTTCGTTCTTTGGATCTAGCCCCGGTTGACCGGGCGATCGACCGTCTAGAGAGCTCTGCTCTCTGGATCTTTCCTCGGTCGACCGATAGGTTAAGACCAGGGTCCGGTTGACCGGCAGCCCCAATGGTCATAAATATGACCGTTGACCGGTCGACCGACACGTCATCTGACCTGCAGATTTGACCACAACGACTATATTTTTGAACTCTATATAAAGAGGCTATTTTGGCTTGTTTTGGACAAGATTTCAAGAGGGTTTTAGAGGACAGTTTTTCCCATCTCTTTTAGAGTTTTTCTCCACTTGTTTTTGGGCTAAAACTTCCATATCAAACGGAGAGTTACAGAATGTTTTTCAAAAGAGATTTCTTGAGTTTTTTACCACAACTTCATCTTGTCTTTCTCACACAAACTTGAGCTTTCTATTACTATATCCATGCTCTAGGGATTTTTTTTGTGAGAGTTATTTTGTGATCAAGAGAAGTGATCACAAGATTTCATTCTTGTATTGTGAGGAATTGTAGAGATTGTGGCATCAGTGAAGAGAGTTTTGTGGTTGTATGAGTATAAGATTGACAATATGAATATGAAACAATTGAATAAAGTAATGAATATATATATATATATATATATATATATATATATATATATATATATATATATATATATATATAGAGAGAGAGAGAGAGCAAGTAATTGAAGCAAGTAAATAAATAAATAATTGAAGCAAGAATATAATGCAAGAGATAAGAGCAAGTAAACCAAACGCAAACACCGAGAATTTTTTCGAAGTTCGAGCACCCAGCTCTACGTCCCCGCCTTCACCCAGAAGGATTTCTAATCACTATAACTTCACAAAGAATTACAATCACACCGGAGTACCCAACTCCATAATCTCAAGTACAAGTTCTCTCTTGGTGATCAAAAGACCACAAACTATCTTTTGCAAAAGCCTCTTTCTCTTACAAGAACCCTGTAGAATAATAGTTAGAATTGAAGCTCAAATATTGTAAGTGGAAAAGGAAATGAACTTGAGAGAGTTTAGAAAATAAAACTTCAGTGATGAGAGATTCTTCAGCACAAAAACCAAGGATCAAGCTCTTTTGAAAGCCTTTGAAAACTTTTGAAACTTTTTGTAAATGCTTGTTGTGTTTAAATCTCTCCCTAATCACCCTATTTATAGGAGAGGGCTAGGGATTAAAGACTAAACCCTCATAATACTAATTAGGAAGTATTAGACCCAGAAAATACCATTTAAACACGTTTAGAGGAGAAAAGGACAAATTTAAAACGTGTTTAAAAACTAGCTGTTATGGCTGAAACGACTATCTCGGTCGACTGGCCGGTCGACCGGGATTTAAACAAAAGAGCCGTTGCAGGCTCTCGGTCGACCGCCCGGTCGACCGAAACAAACAGAGAGCAACACCACTTCAGTCGGCCAGCAGCCCGGTCGACCGAAGGGCTTCGGTTGACTGCCCGGTCGACCGGGAAACATGCACACGGATACGCACAAAAACTGCCAGAAGTTCAGTCGACTGGGTCGGTCGACCGAACTGACCTTACTTAGTGACGGTCGACAGGTCGGTCGACTGGCTCAGGCCAAAAGTCAAAACTGAAACATAATTTTGAAAGGGATTTGAATTCTAACAAAATAGTTTTGATTAGAGATATATATAAAACATAAAATTGAGTTTGTAATCAAAAGGCTTTGTATTAAAATATTTTGTATATATTTATAGGGAATATTTCTAGGAAAGGTATGTGCGCAAAAACGTGTGTGTGTGTTGGAATATGGAGCTTCAACCCTATTCACTATTCTTTAACAAAAACTATAAAAGTAAAAACAAATCTAATGAAGTTTTTTTGAGCAATCTTGAAGTCTTGAGCCATGCAAAGCCTAGCTAGAGCCTTTTCTTCTATGTTCCTTCTTTGATGTGCCATAAGCCTTCTTTACTCCATGAACCTAGAATTTCTTGCAAAAGCTAAGCAATGGCCTCCAAACATGGTACAAACCTGAAACTTATCTTGAACAAACTTATTAGTACCAAATAGCTCTTATTTGTTTTGTTATCATCAAAACTCTAAACAAATGGAGAGTGTAACCTTTTGGGCCAACAATCTCCCCCTTTTTGATGATGACAAAACAAATAGGCTATGTTAAAAAATAAAAGAGAGGTGTAAGCTCCCCCTCAAATTATGCTACATTAAACAAATAAAAACAATGTAATATGCAAGCAAAAACCATGAGACTAAAAACCATGAGGTATTAAACACTTGCAAAACACTTAAACTCAAATACAAGAAATCATAAAAACTTTGTAAAAACAAAAACAATATAAATTTATATTGGAATCAAGACCATAATAAATTCAAACTTATTAATCAAGACCATAATAAACTCAAACTTATTCTCCCCCTTTTTGTCATACATCAAAAAGGGTAAGAAAACATTTTTATTCAATAACACAAACATTTAGTTCACCACAAATAAAGGAGAATCTAGCAAAATCAAGTGGTTTAGTGAAAATATCGGCAAGTTGCAAATCCGTGGAAACGTAATCAATATCTATATCACCTTTCTCAAAATGATCTCTAAGAAAGTGATATCTAATCTCAATGTGCTTGGTCTTACTATGTTGATTTGCATTCTTAGTCATGTGAATAGTACTAGTATTATCACAAAATATTTTTATATGGTTATAATGCAAATCATAATCAAGGAGAGTATGTTTCATCCAAAGGACTTGTGCACAACAAGCCCCCGCCGCAACATACTCCGCCTCGGCGGTTGAGAGAGCTACGGAATTTTGTTTCCTAGAGGACCATGAAACAAGACAATTACCAAGAAATTGACATGTCCCACTAGTACTCTTTCTATCTACTCTACAACCCGCGTAATCGGCATCTGAATAACTCTTCATTGAGAAATCTCTGGTTTTCGGATACCATATACCCATTCTAATTGTGCCCTTAATATAACGAATGATGCGTTTTACCGCAATAAGATGGGACTCTTTAAGACACGATTGGAATCTAGCACAAAGACACACACTAAACATGATGTCCGGCCTAGTTGCCGTCAAATACAACAAACTTCCTATCATGCTTCTATATAACTTAATATCAACACATTTACCTTGGTCATCCTTATCAAGCTTGGTTGTAGTTGCCATGGGAGTGTTGCAAACTTTTGAGCCTTCAAGTCCAAACTTCTTTACGAGTTCCTTTGCATACTTGGCTTGACATATGAAATTCCCATCTTGCAATTGCTTGATTTGGAGTCCAAGAAAGAAATTCAATTCACCCATGGAAGACATTTCAAACTCACATTGCATAACCTTTTCAAACTCCTTGCATAAAAACTCATTAGTAGAACCAAAGATTATATCATCAACATAAATTTGCACAATTAAAATGTCATTATCAACATGCTTAGTAAAAAGAGTTGTGTCTACTTTGCCTTTAACAAAATCATTTGAAATGAGAAAACTAGAAAGCCTTTCATGCCAAGCTCTTGGAGCTTGTTTCAATCCATACAAAGCTTTATCAAGTTTAAAAACAAAATTGGGATGAACATGATCAAAAAAACCGGGAGGTTGTTCAACATAAACTTCTTCATTAATAAAACCATTTAAAAATGCACTTTTCACATCCATTTGAAAAAGTTTAAAATTTTTAAAAGATGCAAAGCTAGTGTCATCCGTATGGCTTCAAGCCGTGCTACGGGTACTAAGGTCTCCTCAAAGTCAATTCCTTTAACTTGAGTGTAACCTTGGGCCACTAACCTAGCTTTATTCCTAATAACATTTCAGGACTCATCCATCTTGTTCCTAAAGATTCACTTAATACCAATTATTGGTCTATCGTGAGGCCTAGGAATAAGGTGCCAAACTTGGTTGCGCTCAAATTGATTAAGTTCCTCTTGCATGGCTAGCAACCAATATGAGTCCCCCTCGGCTTCGAGGATGTTTTTGGGTTCAAAATGAGAAATAAATGCAAAGTTACCACATAAGTCATGAAGTTTGGAGCGAGTTGTTACCCCTTTAGAGACATCACCTAAAATGAGTTCCTTGGGGTGATTTGTAGCGTATCTCCAATCTTTAGGAAGTGGTTGAGAGCTTTCCTTTTTATCCTCTTGAACATCACCAATGGGTTCTTGCTTTTCTTCTTGAGCGGGTGAGTCCTTCAAGGATAGTCTCTCCATGTCTTCACCTAATGGGTCAATCTCTACAACATTCTCAACAACCACATTAGATTCTTCAAATTTAACATGCATGGATTCTTTAATGGTAAGTGAAGATCTATTGAATACTCTATAAGCTTTACTAGTAGAAGAGTATCCAACAAAGATAGCTTCATAAGCCTTAGCATCAAATTTACCCAAGTTTTCTCTAGTATTTAAAACAAAACACTTACATCTAAAAACTTTGAAATATGAAACATTAGATTTTCTAGAATGATACATTTCAAAAGATGTTTTGGAAGAATTTTTACACAAATAAATACGATTTGAAATATAGCATGCGGTGTTTACGGCCTCGGCTCATAAATATTGAGGGAGGTCATATTCACTTATCATGGTCCTAGCCATCTCTTGAAGTATTCTATTTTTCCTTTCTACAACTCCATTTTGTTGTGGAGTTCTAGGACATGACATTTCATGCTTGATTCCCTTTTCATCACAATAAGTCATGAAGAGTTGGTTAACAAACTCACCACCTCTATCACTCCTTATTTTCAAAATCGAAAAACCTTTTTCTTTTTCAACCCATTTTCGAAAAACTTTGAAATGAGAAAAAGTTTGATCTTTGTGTTCCAAAAAGAAAACCCAAGTGAAACGGGAAAAATCATCAACTAAAAAAATGCGAATCTACTACCATTTAAACTCTTAATTTTAGTTGGTCCAAAAAGATCCATATGAATTAATTCTAATGGCCTAGTTGACATGATATCCTTGATTGGTTTGAAGGAAGACTTAGTTTGTTTCCCAAGTTGGCACGCACCACAAATGCGGTCTTTCTCAAACTTCAAGTAAGGAATACCCTTCACCAATTCCTTAGAATTAATTCTAGAAAGATGGTCAAAAGATGCATGTCCTAATCTTCTATGCTAAAGCCAAGAATTTTCATCAAAAACATTCAAGCATTTAGTAGAACAATCCAAATTAAGCATGTCAATGATATAAACATTATCATCACGAAATCCGGTGAGAATACAATCATTAGTTTTGCAATCAAAAATCTTACAAGAAGAGTCATCAAAAATAACTTTAAGTCCACGATCACAAAGTTGACTTATACTAAGTAAGTTATGTTTTAAACCATCAACAAGAACAACATTTTCTGTAATGGGAGATGCACCAATTTGAATGTTACATATACCGATGGTAGTGCCCTTGGAGTCATCCCCGAAGGTGACGGTGCCACCTTCAACGTACCTTGATAGGATTGTAAAGTTGTTGATATCCCATGTCATGTGTCTTGAACAACTACTATTAAGGTACCACCGCTCCTTACGTCTTGGAGCCTTGGTGTGTACCTACATCAAATAATTTAGGACTTGATTTTGGTACCCATATTTTCTTGGGTCCTAAAGTGTTAGTATCATGAACCCATACAAGATTATTTGTTCTATTTATTTGGTCATAACAAAACTTAGCCAAATGTCCATTCTTACCACAATAAGTGCTTCTATGCACTCTACCATATTTAAATGCATAGTGAGTGTGTGACTTGTGAGCATGTGTAGATTTAGCATGAGTGTTGTGTGTAGTGTGAGCATGAGGAATTTTGACATGTGAAGTTTTAACATGAGAAGTGTGCTTTTTAGAAAACATTTCCTCAAGTTTCTTAGTGTTGAAAGCACAATCCTTCAAAACTTTTTCAAAATCAACAATTCTAGTTTTTAATGAAGAAATTTCTTTTTCATCAATCTTTGAAAATTTTGCTTTGCAAGTAACTTAGTAAGCACTAAATTCATTTTGAGTAAAAATAAGATTTGAAGAAATTTCATCCTTTTCTTTATAAACAATAGCGAGTTGATTTTTAAGAAAAGCAACTTCCTTTTCCAATTTTGAGCATTCTATCTTTTTATTATCATAACTCTCCGAAAGTTTAACAAAAGCATGTACAAGTACTTCTTTACTTAATTCATCTTCTTCACCAAGAGGTTGAGGGGTTACCTTTGGTGTGTTTGCCATGAAACACATGTTCGCCGTGTCCACCTCGTCTTCGAACTCGCTTTCCGAATCCCAAGTGGCTTTGTAAGCTTTGTTTTCGACCGACTTCTTTTGCTTGAAGAAGGAAGTCACCTTTTTCTTCAATTCCCGGCAATCGGCCATGATATGTCCGGGCTTTCAGCAATTGTAGCAAATGATTCTTCTCTCCTCTTTTCCTTCAAATTTTCTTCTAAAGTTGAGCTTGTTCTTCCGGTACATTCTCTTCATGTTTCGCACAAGGAGGGATAGCTCCTCATCTTCTTCTTCATCTTCTTCATCGTCATCAAGAGTGGAGGAAGACTTGAAGGCTATGGATTTCTTCTTTTGAGGAGCCGCTTCTTCTCTTGCCTTCTTTCCCATCTCATGAGTTTTCAAGTTTCAATGAGACTTATGAGATCCATTTCATCCTTGTCATTCAATTCTTTCAAGGTAGTGGCCTTTATCTCCCATGATGAAGGAAGAGCCCGAATCACTTTCCGCACCTTCTGATCATTGCTAATATCACCACCTAAAGAGGAAAGTGCATTGGTAATTTTAGTAAACCTTGTAATCATGCAATCAATAGATTCATCATCAATCATTTTAAAGCTTTCATATTGGGACCTCAAGAGATCTATCTTACCTCTCTTTACTTGTGATGTCCCCTCGTGTGTGACCAACAAATGTTGCCAAATCTCATAGGCGGATTGGCAATGTATTACCGTGTAAGGTCATCCTCATTCAAGGCGGTTAGGAGGGAATTTTGGGCCTTAGAGTTAGCCTCATATTCTCTAAAGGTAAAGTCGGACCAGTGCTTTCATCACTATCGGGTCTAACATAGGATTTGGTCAAAGATTTTGCAACTAAGCTACCTAAAGATTGTAGAAAAATAGTCATCCTAACCTTCCATATAGGGAAATTAAGTCCATCAAATTTAGGAGGGGTTTTGATGTTATCGGCCATGTTTACTAGTGAATGAATGGTTGAATACAAATGTTGATTAGCAAATTTTAAGGATTTCTCTAAGGATGTTAAGTCAAACCTAGAGTCCAAGCTCTGATACCAATTGAAATCACCTAGAGGGGGGGTGAATAGGTGATAATGCTAATCAATGCACAATAAAAAATATGATGCAACAATCAACCCAAAACAAGACTAGAAGCCGAATAACCTGTGAAGGGCTCTGAACTCCTTCCTCCTGATTCCTCTAGATATGAGTTGGAGGTGCGCAATGCAATCTTGCTGTATGAGTATAAGATTGACAATATGAATATGAAACAATTGAATAAAGCAATTAATATATATATATTATAATATATTATATATATATATATATATAGAGAGAGAGAGAGAGAGAGAGAGAGAGAGAGCAAGTAATTGAAGCAAGTAATTAAAACAAATAATTGAAGCAAGAATATAACGCAAGAGATAAGAGCAAGTAAGCCAAACGCAAACACCGAGAATTTTTCCGTGGTTCGAGCACCCAGCTCTACGTCCCCGCCTTCACCCAGAAGGATTTCTAACCACTATAACCTCACAAAGAATTACAATCACACCGGAGTACCCAACTCCACAATCTCAAGTACAAGTTCTCTCTTGGTGATCAAAAGACCACAAACTATCTTTTGCAAAAGCCTCTTTCCCTTACGAGAACCCTGTAGAATAATGGATAGAATTGAAGCTCAAATATTGTAAGTGGACAAAGGAAATGAACTTGAGAGAGTTTAAAAAATAAAACTTCAGTGATGAGAGATTCTTCAGCACAAAAACCAAGGACCAAACTATTTTGAAAGCCTTTGAAAACTTTTTGTAAATGCTTGTTGTGTTTAAATCTCTCCCTAATCACCCCTATTTATAGGAGAGGGCTAGGGATTAAAGAGTAAACCCTCATAATACTAATTAGGAAGTATTAGACCCAGAAAATACCATTTAAACACGTTTAGAGAAGAAAAAGACAAATTTAAAACGTGTTAAAAACTAGCCGTTATGGCTGAAACGACTATCTTGGTCGACCGGGATTCAAACAAAAGAGCCGTTGCAGGCTCTCGCTCGACCGCCCGGTCGACCGAAACAAACAGAGAGCAACACCACTTCAGTCGGACAGTCGCCCGGTCGACCGAAAAGCTTCGGTCGAACGGGAAACATGCACACAGATACGCACAAAAACTGCCAAAAGTTCAGTCGACTGGATCGGTCGACCGAACTGACCTTACTTAGTGAACGTCGACCGGCTCAGGCCAAAAGTCAAAACTGAAACATAATTTTGAAAAGGATTTGAAATCTAACAAAATAGTTTTGATTAGAGATATATATAAAACATAAAATTGAGTTTGTAATCAAAAGGCTTTGTATTAAAATATTTTGTATATATTTATAGGGAATATTTCTAGGAAAGGCATGTGCGCAAAAACGTGTGTGTATGTGTGTTGGAATATGGAGCTTCAACCCTATTCACTATTCTTTAACAAAAACTATAAAACTAAAAACAAATCTAATGAAGTCTTTTTGAGCAATCTTGAAGTCTTGAGCCATGCAAAGCCTAGCTAGAGCCTTCTCTTCTATGTTCCTTCCTTGATGTTCCATAAGCCTTCTTTGCTCCACGAACCTAGAATTTCTTGCAAAAGCTAAGCAATGGCCTCCAAACATGGTACAAACCTGAAACTTATCTTGAACAAACTTATTAGTACCAAATAGATCTTATTTGTTTTGTTATCATCAAAACTCTAAACAAATGGAGAGTGTAACATTTTGGGCCAACAATTGAACCTCTCACTGATGAGAAAACATGGTCCGAAGAAACCTCTAAGGACTATGAAGCCAATGCTAGAGCCCAATATGCACTAACTCAAGTATTAAATGAAGTTGATCTTTCCCGCATCATAAATTGCAAATTTGCTTTTGAAGTTTGGAATGTGCTTATTGTTACTCATGAGGGGACATCGCAAGTCAAGAGATCTAAAATTGACTTGCTCCATTCTCAATATGAGAATTTCTATATGCTTGATGATGAAGGAATAGATGATATGCTCACTCCCTTCACCAAGATTACTAACGCCTTATCTTCTTTAAGTGACAACATCGATAATAACCAAAAGATCCGGAAGGTCATTAGAGCTCTTCCCAAGTCTTGGGAAGTCAAGGGAACCACCCTCAAAGAGCTAAATGATAGGGAGGAGATGGAATTCTCCGGCTTCATCGGCAATCTCAAAGCCCATGAGATGGAGATGAAGGTAAGAGAAGAAAGGGAGGCACCAAAGAAGAAAGCTCTTGCTTTCAAGGTGGCTCCATCCTCCTATGATGAAGAGGATTCATCGGAAGACTACGATGAAGACTTTGCGATGCTCATAAGGAAGGTGGGCAAAATGTTCTATAAGAAATGTAGACAAATCAACTTCCAAAGAGGGAGACCTCAAGGAAGATTTGAAAAGAAGAGAAAGGAACCGGGTCCATGTTTTCATTGCAAGAAGACGGGACACCTAATTGTCGATTGCCCCTCTCTACAAGCTACTACCTCGAAGAACGGGCAAAAGAAGAAAAAGGCGATTGTGGCCACGTGGGATGACTCTGAGTCAGAATCCGAAGAGGAGATCGACGCCGCTCACATGTGCTTCATGGCACATGGCGATAATGCTTCCAAGGTATGTCTAGAAAACTCTATAGATGATGAAGCCATGGATGAACTTGCTCATTTTTTTTGAAGAATTATAAAGTAGGTATGAAATATCACTTGCTTAAAATAAAAAATTGAAAAAGGAAAATGATTCCCTAAAGAATAAATTTGAGTTTGTTTTAAAAGAGAAAAATGAATTATCAAATTCTTTTGAGAAAATGAAAAAGGATTTTGAAAAATACAAAACCTCTTGTAAAGGAAAAAGCCCTATTTCTACTTGCAATAAAAATGAATTTTTAGGGATCCAAAAACGTATTGAAGTTTTGAATACAACTTTACAGAAATGTGCTTTTGACATGACTAAATTTTCATCTAGGTTTCCTAAAGGAATATCCCAAGGGAAACACACTCATCATCATGCTTCAAACTCACACAAGCATGCATTTATATACTTGTGCATATTGTGGCCGCAATGGCCATTTAGCTAAATTTTGTTATGCTAAGCTAAACTTGTCAAATCAAAATGTTTGGGTTCGAGAAAACACTAACCCTATAGGACCAAAAAGATTTGGGTACCAAAAGACACACCGAATTTAATTGATGCAGGTGCGTCGTCCTCCTCCAAGACTTAGGGGGTGATGGTGCCCGGGTGGTGGATGCATCAACGCTCAACGAACACATCGTCGCTTGCATCACTATCGAAGAGGCACCCATTTTGGAGAATACCTAAATACCTATGGTTTGATAACTTCTCCACATAAAAATTTCTTTTTATATGCATAGGATTGCTAGTTGTATTTTTGTGATAATGTGCCTTACATATGTAACTTGCATATCCATTTGTTTGTATCTTTGCCATGATTGAGAGTATATTCATGTTTCTTTGCCATATGTTTTTTGTCCATATATCAAGATTTTGTTAAAATGAAGTTTTATAATAAATATTTATTTAACCAAATTGAGCTAATAAATAGAGATGGCAATTGCGCACCTCAATTCTTATCTAGAGGAATGTCGAGGAGAAGTTCAGAACCCTTAACGGGGTATTCGGCTTCAACATCTCTTATTTATCGCTTAATAAATATATGGAGATATAAATATTAATAATAATCAATAAAAATGAAAATAATTTTTTTTGAGTTTTTCATGCCAAGAAAGATTTCAATTGATTTCAACATCACTATTATGATTATATAAGAAAAATATACAATTCTGGTTAAAAGAAAATAAAATAAAAACCAAAATTTTCAACACAGTATTTTTCTGGTTTCAGCTGAACCGATCGACCGGGCCGGTTGACCGATCTGGCCTGGCATAACGCCCGGTCGACCGGCGCGGTCGACCGTTATAGCCTGGAACAGAAATTAAGTTTATGCCCGTAGCCGGTCAACCGACACGGTCAACCGACTGAAACCGAGCTTGCTCTCGGTTTCTACTGGTCGACCGGCAGTCGGGTATGTTGTCTTTTTACCCGATTGTATATAAAACCCTAACCCCCAAATCTTTCTTTTCTTCATCTTCCATTGCCTCCTACTCCTCTAATCCTCTCTTCTCTCAACCCTACACCCTCTCAAACTCTTTTTCCTCTCTCTAATTCCTCAAATTCATCCACAAAAATTCGGAAAATTGTGTTCAGGCTTCAAATCTACTCTCAATTTTGGGATTTTCGTCTGGTTTTCAAGGTATAATCTCCTTTTCCTTCAAATCTCTTATTTCCTTGTTATCTTTAGGTGATTTCTAGGTTCTATTGTTTAGATCGTGCCTTATTAGTGCCTAATCTTGCTTATACATCATCCATGTCTAAAAGAACCCATTCTAAAAAGGGGAAAACACCCCAATCTTCATCCTCTCCTTTTGTATCTCAAAATGCATCCTATAGGCATGTCTTAATCCCCACTAAAAATGTGAATTCAGGTAGAACTGTGGTGCTTAGCGATTTTGAGCTCCTTAATCTTGCATCTATCCTAGCATCTTGCTTCTTAGAAAATTTTGTCGCTATTAAAGAACCTGTCTATACTACTTTGGTGCAATATTTCTATTCAAATCTTACTTTTGAAAATAATCACATCAAATCCAGAGTCCTGGGCAAAGATATTGATATCTCACATCAACAATTTGCACGTCACCTACACCTCTCCTGTGAGGGGGTAGATATTTATAACTTCGATCTATTTGATTTTGAGTATCCTGACGGCGAGTCTGCCCACACCGCCTCCATATTGCTTCATGATGATGATAACCCCGGTTTAGTTAGGAATGAGGAGGTGAAGTATTATACTCTCACCGCCCAGGTCCTAGCCAAAATCGTGTTCTATAACCTCCTGCCAAAATCAGAAGAATATAGTCACGCTAGGGGTTCTGCTCCTCTTGTCATCTATTGCCTTCTGAAAGGCATTAGAATCAATATACCTAAACTCATCATTAATTATATGACTTCTGATCATCTCCTTGTCCCAAACCGGCACTTACCCTTTAGGATGCTCATCACACGTCTTTTGAAGCAGCTAAATTTTGATCTTTCTTCTGAACGGTCGATTGAACCGTCAGTAGACATCAACAGCACCCTTCTCAAGAGGATGTGTCCTAGGGAGCGTCATCCAGCTCCTCAGCCATAGCCTTTCTTTCCTGCAGTTCCTGGATCATCCTCTAGCTCTTCTGCTCCTCCGACCCCTATCTAGCCTTATCTACTCAGCTCTGGGAGCACCACCAGCAGCTTTCTGCTGAGATGTCCGCGCACCGTCAGCAGATTTCCGCTGAGATGACTGAGCATCGCCAGTAGATTTTCGCTGAGATGACTGTACACTATCAACGGATGGAGCAGCGCTTGGACAATGATCTCAGCCATATCTGTGACTCCATGCGCTATATGCATGACTGTCTCGGCGGCATCTACAACAGATTTGATTGGCCGGCTCCTCTTCCTAGTGAACGTGCTCAGCCACTTCCTACTTCCGGCCCTCCGTTCGCCGCCTGGCCTCCTGCTTCTTCTGCTCCTCCTACTTCAGCTCCGCCACTTGCCTCCCCGAGCGACATTGACCCCTTTTGATGATGTCAAAAAGGGGGAGAGATTTCTGGGAGTTATTTCTGGGTTTGCTGTTATGTTATTTTGGACATGGTTATGTTATTTGGATATGTGTTATGGACATGTGTTATGTTTTCTGGTTATGTATCTAAGCAGTATTTGGATATAGTTTGTTTTCTTTATGGACATTTGGACATGTGTTATGTTTTTGGTTTTGAGGTTGGCATGAACCTCCTATCTTGTATGGACACCTTTTTATTATGTTATGGCAGTTATTTTTGTTATCTCCGTGTGGTATATATAAATGGTTGGTTGTTTATTGCTTATTGTTCTATGTTTGTTCCAACCTTCTACCACTCACTTTGGAGGATGGAGGTATTTATGGATGGATAGAGGTAACCATGTATGCATACATTTTTATATTTCTTTATCTTTGGTATGCATGGATGGTTGGCATATGTGTTTATTTTCATACCATATATATGCCTATATTATGCATTTAGATCTTTATATCATATTCATGTGTATGCATGTCTTAAGGGGGAGCTTCACTTGAAGTCTCCACCCAAAATATTTGTAATAACTCCATATGTTTTGTCATCATCAAAAAGGGGGAGATTGTTGGCCCAAAGGCCATTAGCCCTAAGTTTTGATGATTACAAACCATATGAAGTTAGGATTTAACAAAGTTGTTTAAATAATGTTTCAGGTAAAAATATAGGTTGATTGACGGCTCCTACACAAGACTCACATTTGGAAGCCGCGAAGATTTAGATCCCAGAGCCGAGCACACTAGAAGCGCTCAAGGATCAATGAAACAAATTGAGAAGACTATACAAGATTTGTATATTTGCATTTTTCGTTTTAGTTAGGACTTATAGTCTATTTGTCAAAACCGAGATGATAGAGATTGATAACAATGGGATTGCCACACACACACATTTGATATTGCTTCATGCTTCCAAACAAAACTTTATTACAAAATTTCTTATCAAGTTTTAGAAAAACGAAGTTTGGAAAATTCGGTTTTTGGAAAAACAAGTTTTGGAAAAACGGTTTTTAGTTTGGAAAATAAATTTTTAACAAAATATTGTTCAAATCTTTTTAGTGTTGATCTATGATCACACTCTGAGCTTTCCTAGCCCTAAAACTCTATTTTGTATCTACCCGTTTAAAGAAAATTTACCGAAAAATTTGGACTTCAAAAATCCTTTCAAAATCCTGTTTTTGGCCTTGTCCGGTCGACCGGAACGGTCGACCGACATGCACCAATGTGCATTGCGCACATCGGTCGACCGGCACAAAGAGCAGAGCTCTTTGTTTGTTCCGGTCGACTGGCCCGGTCGACCGACAGAGAGTGGTCACTCTCTTTTTGGGACTTCGGTCGACCGGACCGATCGACCGCTTTCCCAATGGTCGGAGATCCGACCGTTGGCGGTCGACCAGCCCGGTCGACCGACAGCAATCAGAGTCTGCTGACAGATTCCAACGGCTATTTTCTGATTTGATTTTTGTTGGGATCTCCCCCAACGAATCTCTTGGCTTTTTTAACCCAGTTTTCATCCCCTATAAATAGAGGGAGTGTTCTACAACCTAAACACAAGATTTACAAGTAAAAAGATCAAAGTTTTTCAAAGTTTAGCCCTTTAGCAAAAGAGTTTCTATTGAGCCAAAATTTTCAATACTTTTAGCTTGAAGCTTTCCTCTACTTCTCTTCTAGATCTTTGCACTACACAATCCCAAAAGTTTCATCTCCTCATCTTGGTTGTAGGATTGTGCAAGTGAGCTTTGTTTGTGGTCAAGTGTTGATCACCATTTCTTCATATTGAGAAGTTGTAAAGGTTGCGGCCTCAAGCGAGCTAGTGAGCTCCTAGTTGGTATTGCGGCACCGTGAAAAAGCACAAGTGTGTCCAAAGAGTTCTAGTGAGAACTTGTATTGACGATCCGGTGGGATCAAGCGTAGTGGAAATCCTTCATCGTGTTGAAGGCGGGGACGTAGAGCGGTGGCGTGAACCTCGAAACATATTCTCGTGTTTGTGATTGTCCACTTATCTCTAAACTCTCTCTCTCCTTTACTTGCACTATTATTTGTTTACTTCCTTGCAAGTTTTATATTATTGTTGTTTATTGTTAATTAGTTTTAATCCGCATTATTTGCCACTTAGTATAGCCATCACCTATTCACCCCCCCTCTAGGTGATTTCAATCTTCCCCCTCTCAATCTCTCTGCTCTCTTCATCCTCTTTCTATCACTCTTTTTCTCTTCTCTCTTCCCAAAGCCAGCCGGCCATCACCACCATCTTCGGCCTTCCATCCTTGCCGGTGGCCGGCTCCGACAGTCCAGCTTTAGCGCATCATCCTGGCTGTCAACCCTTCTAACTCTATCTCTCTTCTCTTTCCCTCATCATATTTTTTTCTCTTTCTCTAATCTTTCTACATCTGCTCTTTCACCCTTCTCTCCTTCCTCCTTGATCACACCAGTGCCACCACCAAAGTTGCCACTGCGTCATGGTTGTCGGCGTGCGCGCCCTGATCTAGCCGCCCTTTCTTCGCCCTCTTCTCTTCTTCTCCTGCTCCCTCCCTTCTCCTTCTCCTTCTCCTTCTCCTTCTTCTTTTCCTCTTCTTATTTTCTTCTTTTCCTCTCTCTTTCTTATCCTCTTCCCCTAGGTTATCGCTGTCCCTAGCTAGGTCGTCGCCGCCCTCCCTGCTAGCGGTATCTCTCCCCTCCTATTCTTTCTCCCACTCCGTATTTCTCTCTTCTTATCTCTTCTCTTTCTCTCTCCATATCTTCTTTCTCTCCCACCTACTCACTTTCTCTCTCTTGTCGTATCTCTTTTTTCTCTCTTTTCCTCTCTTCTTTAGCTCTTTGTGTGATCCGGTCCTGGTTCTTTTTCTTTTTCTCTCTAAAACCCTCTCCCATTCTCTCTCCATCTCTTGTCGCGTTCCTATCTTTCTCTCTCTATCACGTTCTCTCTCTCCTCACTCTTTTTTCGCGCGCATGCACAATTGTATTGGGAGTTCTCAGATTTCATGGAGTATTCTATGGTTTTTAGGTGAGTACTTGTTCGCAAGTTCATTTTTTGGTGTTTGGGCAAATGTATATCTTGTATTTGGGTGAGTTTATATAATTGTATTATGGTTGGCTGTATAATTGGTTAGCGATGTTATATTTGTGTATTTGTGTATTTGGGGGTCGCAGTAGTGTTCTGTATTAGTGGCAGTGTTTTATATCTGTGGTGATTGCTTGTAATAGTGTAGGAAATTATTTGCGTGTGAGAGCGTTTTGCATGTACTTTGGATTTTTGTGGATTTGGCCGATCGTTTGTGGTCGTTAGCCTTCGAGCTTTTCACAACCTTCGGGCTAAGCCTTTGGGCTTTTTTAGCTTTGCCGGGAGCCTGGCTGCATCGTGTGTTGCGAGTCGAGCTTCATTGCATAGCCTCGTCAGGCACGACTTAGCTATGCTCTCACTTTGCTCAGCCTTCAGGCTATGCTATAGCCTCTAGGCTATTCTATAGCCTATAGGCTTAAACCTATAGATTTTTCATGCTCCTCCTGATAGGCAAGCTTACCGCTCAGTATTGACCGCGAGATTCGCCTAAGCGTAGCTTTGTCACGGTGTTAGCAAAGTGTTCATATACCACTTCGTCTTATGCGACTGGCTACGGTGTGGGCGTGATTTCAGCATGGACGTTAGCATAGCGTCCATACACTCGCTTCGTCTGGCTTGTTATCCCTACAGTGCGCGTTAGTATCTATTGCTGCCCGCTAGTTTGACTCCAGCCTCGAACTTAGTCTTCGGACTTAACCCTCGGGTTCCCTATAAGCTTCATTGGAAGGCAAGCTTAGCGCTCTGTACTTTATCAGTTAGCTCCGTTATGAGCATGACTATGACATGAACGATAGCATAGCGATCACATGCTTGCTTCGCCACGGGCGTCTAGTTCCATCGCGATCTTGGCTTCGCCATACGCGAAGACCCAACATTCAAATGCTGACTTTACCCTAGGCGTCTAGCTTTGCCATGAGTGTGGCTTTGCCATTAGCGTTAGCTAGACGTTCATATGTCACTTCACCATGAGCGTTATCCCCGCCGTGTGGGTTTAGCCTAGAGCTGCATGCTAGCTCTGCCAAGAGTCCAGCTCCGTCGTGTGCCTAGCATTATATACTGCTAATACATTCTAGCTAAATAGTAAAAATCTCATTTTTGTTGATAAGCATAACATAAAACTCTAGATCAGATAAAAATCATATATTTATTAGTTTAAATTAACTTAAAATCATATATATGTAGTTAGCATACCAAGAATGAAGATCCAAAAATCTTAGCAAGATCTGATAATCACAACATATTAGAAATCATATTTTAATTTCTCATGTTCCAAGATCTCATAAAAATCTTATTTTCATCTATTTATAATACTTCAAACATAGGTGGGGTCAAGATCTCATTCAAGAGATGGACATATAAATTACTTAAGATAGATCTAGCAACATATGTCTAAGTATCAAAATCATGGAGAGAATCAACGAAGAGAAGATCAACTTGCCTCACTCAAAAGGAAGATCAAGAAGATGAGATTTGCATATAGAAAGAATTACTCATCACCAAGCCAAACACCATATCCTTGTAAGAGCTCCCCACCACCCCAAGGCTAGTGATTAGTCTACAATTCTGCATTATTATATCGTATTTTCTCACTGATTTATGAATAAAATGTCAGTCTAACTGTGTTTTGGTCTCTCTTGCAGATAATTAAGACAAGGAGGGCAAAAGGGTAGTAAGAGCTTAATTAAGCCCATTTTAGGGTAATTAAATCCGCAATTCTTGAAGGCCAAGTAAGGGATCTTCTAGAAGATACATCAAACAAAGACTTTTGCGCACTGATTAGTCTACAATTCTGCATTATTATATCGTATTTTTCTACCAATTTATGAATAAAATGTCGGTCTAAACCGTGTTTTGGTCTCTCTTGCAGATAAATCAGGAGTTTAAGGGCAAAGGAGTAATAAGAGCTTAATTAAACCAATTTTCTTGTAATTAAATCCGCAATTCTTGGAGGCCAAGTAAGGAAACTTTTAGAAGATGCATTGAATCTAGACCTCTGCACACGTCAGACAAATATTCGGGCGAAAATACCGAAATTGGGATATACCATGAACGTGCTCGAAGCAACGGCAAGATCCTCGCCAAAATTAGGGGATTAACTCCCTGGTTTTGTCGTGATAATTTGGTGGGACCACACGTCGATCTTTGACGCGTGGCCCCATCTCGTCTTCTAGAACCCCTATATGCTTATAAAAATCCCTGTAGAGACCCAAAACGAAGGAGTTTTTGGATTTAGGCTAGGTTTTCTATCTTTAGTGTAGTGTAGTGTAGTGCTCTTCCTTTCTTTTCTTTTCTATTTTTATTTCATTTTTAGATCTCGTAGTAGGCTGAGAGATTCAGAGAGAGATAGAGAGGGATTGATATAATAGATGGTGACAATCTATGTAAAGGTGCCTCATTTCTTATCCATTGTAATCTTCTCCATCTTCCACATGATGCTTAGCTAATTTCTTCTTCTCGTGGCAATCTAACTACTAACCACTAACCATCTAACCACTTACTTAATAATCCACATGAATCTAGTAGCCTCCACAAGGCATTGCTCTTGCAAGAGCCATTGATGGCTAATAATGATGGATTCTTACATTCTAACATTTCTAACACCTAACCCACTAACTTGCTAATTGCAATGTCTTCTTTATTTCATGCTCACCTCTAACCGATTTTGATAATTTAATAAGTAGCTTGCAACTTATTATGTGGTATGGATGTGTTGTTTGAATGTAGAAGAACAATCTTATGTGCCATACTCTGTATCGTCTCTTGAAGCCAAGGATTAGTGATGGCCAAGGATCCATGTGAGGCAACTATCACTAAGAGGTTAGCATGTTAGTGGAGTAATTAGTAGTTAGTAGCCATGATATTTCTTTCATAGCATTCCTCATTTTTTTTACATTGTTTTAATAATCATTTTCAAAACCTTTTTGATCATTTTCTTATCGATGTTTTCACCAACTTCTTAGTTCACCTTTGTTTCGTCTTCTTTTCTATTTTTTTCCAAATCACTTCTCTTTTGTTTCCACATCGCCAATTTCACCGCCTTCTTCACCTATCACTTTTCAATTTTTTTCTTTTATTTTCTTTTTCTCATTCTTTAACAAAGAAGACTTGTTAACATAACACGTGAATAAAAACTGTTAACGCTTCTATCCCCTCCTGTCCTTGTGGATTCGACCCGTTGAGCCAATGCTATAACAGAAGTATCGAGGGAACATTAGCACATACAAGCTTTGCACTGATTTCATAAAACACACATTTTCGAGTGTTAGTTTCGCCCCGATCAAAATTTTGGCGCCGTTGCCGGGGAACGAGAATGGTTTAAACTCACGTTTTTGTTAATATTTTCTTCTCTGTTTTAGTGTGCAGGACAATCTTTACAAGTGCTTAATAATAAAGAATAAACACTAGCTTTGCATCTCCCTGCTCTAGAAAGCAGGGACCCAGCTTCTAAATAAAAGCCACGCAAATGCGACTTTTGCCGCGGAAACGCAATTATTTTGTGATAATTGTGTATCCTATTGTGTTGGGATGTGTTCATTGTAATAGCTAGTGGATCTGTACTATTACTTTCTTACTTTAATTGCCTAAACACTGCAATAAATTAAAGAACTGAAATACGGTATTTTGGACGCTTTTAAAACGGTTTAGACATTTGCATTTAGGCACGTATCAAATTCAATTCCAATATACTGTATTTTATTCTGTTATTGTGATCTGGACTGAGGTGTACATATGGCATTGCATATAGTATAGGACAAACACATGGGTGATTTATTCGCTTTGTGCTATATTCTTGTCTATATTGCACACTTGCACGAATTGGACTTAAGGGCAAAGCCCATACAAGATAAGGTGGGGATTTTATCACCCTTCCTTAACACAAAAATTACGTCCCCACTCACACGATCCAATCCCTAATAAAATTGATAGACGTTGGCCCCTAGGGACATCTCAGACTCATTAAGAGATTGACCGAGGGTGGAACTTGTTTTGAATCTTACTCTTGTGAAATCGGTGTCTAAGGTTGGGGATTAAGAGGTTACGCCTCAAGGATACCATGGTTTGGTATAATTAAGACCCATTGCTTACGTACAGATACCTCCCACCGTATTTTTCCCCTACTGGCCGATTAGCTTGTGGTCAGATTCAAGCAACAACCTCCCCCGGATAATCGACCAGTTAGGAGTCATCTAGGTCTAGGTCAACCTTAGTATAGGCTTGGTTTTGATTTTTTTCTTTCTTTTTATTTGTTTGTTTGCCTTTTCTTTTTTGTTTGTGATTACTTGTGAAATGAAATTCAATAATAACAATTCTTTTAATCCTAATATGAATCCATATTTCACACCAACCCCATTTGTTTCGGATAATTCCAATCCGGTTTTTCACAATATGAACCAACCAAATACATCGGGTTGGACTTATCCGAATCAATACAACCCATACCCAAAATCTCATGACTATAATTTCCAAAATAATTTCAACTGTTCACAGAGTCTTTGGAGATTTACCTCCCCCGAGTTAAATTTTCAACCTCCTTGTCCACCGTATCCACCTTGTCCACAAATCTCACAATATTCATTCCCCGATTTCACTTCCTATACTCTTTTCTAGAACCACCAATTGAAGAAAAATCTATGCTAGAAAAGAGTATAGAAGCCAACTTACTAGAGGCCGAGCGACAACTTAAGAAAATGATGGCCTCTCCAATTCCACAATATTTTCAAGAGTCTTACTCAATTCCACCTCCTCATAATGAACAACTATCCGCCCTGGAAACAATTAAGGAACTCTTTTGTGAGTCCAAGCTTCAATCTCAAACCATGTTGGACTCACAATCTTCACTATCTTTTCAAAACCAAGATTCTTATACTCCCTTTCTGGAACATCCACTTGTAGAAAAATCAAGTCTAGAAAAGAGTATAGAAATCTTGCAGGAGTCCGCATTACAATTTCAAAAAGCTTCTTTTCAGTCTATTGATAGGTTGGAAACACAATTGAGTCAATTGGTCAATATTTATATAATGAAGAAACTCTCTCTTCTCAACCTTTGACCAATCCAAATATCTCTAACTCTATCAATTTGACCCATGACTCTTGCTGTTTTGGAAACCAAGATTCCTACACTTTTCTCTAGAACAACCACTTGAAGATATATCACATCTAGAAAAGAGTAGAAGTCTTGCAAGAGTCCGCACTACAATTTCAAAAATCTTCTACCCAGTCTATCAATAGGTTGGAAACACAATATAGTCAATTGGTTAGCATTTATAGGAATGAAAAAACTCTATCTTATCAACCTTTAATCAATTCAGCTATCCCTAACTCTATTGATCCAACCTAGGACTCTTGTTATTCTAGAAACCAAGATTCAATTTCAGCACACCCATCTGAACTTGACCATACTTCAAATGTTAAAAATTCTATTGATATTTTGACAAGTTATCCTTTTCTTGAGATTGAACTTGAGCATGAATATAATCATGAACTTCAACTTTGTAATTCAATTTCATTTTCTGATTTAATATTGACTGAGGTGTTTTTACTTGAATTCAGGGCTTTTTCCGAGTCAGTATTGGATCTAGTACCAGTCCATTATGAAATTGAATCACCAATCTTTATGATCATCATATTGAACTTGACCAATTTCATACTTTTGAAAGTCCCATTGATAAATTGGCAAGTTCTCATTTTTATGGAATTGAACTCAACGAGGAATGTGACTTCGATTTTCAAATTTGTGATCCAGTTCAAATTAAATCAATATTGACTCCTATTTTGTTACCCAAATTGAGCAACATTTTAGAGTCAGCTTTGATTCCCTTACCTGTCATTCTTGAACTTGAATCACCAATCGTAAAAAATCACATTCCATCATGAGGAAATGAATGTAGACTTGAGTTTCAACTTCTTGATTTGGACCCACTTCCTGAACCAATCTCGACTCCTGAACCTTTACTTGACTTAAGTCTTTTTCCTGAGTCGGTATTGTTCTCGTACTTCCTGAGTCCAAATCAATCATTCCATTCTGAGACAAGAGTCTTAATAAATTTGACTTTGAAATTATTTTGAAAATTTGGAAATTAGGTAGGGTAAAATTTTTAATAAAAATCATTCACATATACATTATTCTAGTGGGTTGTATTTTAAAGGTCTCTGGTGGGTTCCTCTGGACTCCACGCAAATTGGATTGGGCCGCATTTTGTGGACCAATCAAACCACCACCGGAACCACCACCTAGAGGAAATTTTTTCCTTCCCTCTCTATTTGTTTCATGCATACATACATCACGATGTTTTGAGGACAATGCATGAGATAAGTGTGGGGGAGGGTTTACTAACATAGAGTTTTTAGATTTGCTTTCTTTTTCACTTTTTTTAGGATATTCTTAGAATTTCCCTTTTGTATAGAATCTTTCCCTTTCTTTAAAAACTTTTTGAAATAAGAGAAAAAATTTGATATATTTTTAAGAAAATTAAGATGATCTTCAAAATTAAGAAAACCTTAATTATGACATCTTAAACCTAGTCGAAATAATGGATCTTGTTTAAAATTATAGGCTAAGTAAGATAAATTGGAGAGATAATTTTATCTTGAATTTTTTGCCTTAGATAGTATGTACTTCACACTTACACATTTTTGGGGTGGAAACAAAGACCTAAAATGTCATAAAACAAAAATAAATAAAAAGAAAAAATATATTATATACGAAGAAAAAAATCACTTATTAAGCTGGATAATTATGCCTCAGGAGGCATTATTATTCACGCCTAGTGGTAGTCAAAAGAAATAAATAATCCCCCTTAGTTTTGAATCCTTGTTTACTCGAGTCCTTAAACCCGAGAGATGTTTTCTCATCTGGTGCCCTAAAACCGTCTGGTCTAGGAGTCATCGGTTAAAGGCTCACTACCCGGGTAAACTAGAAAGCCTAAGAAAACTAAGGGAAGAAAAAGAAGAAAAAGAAATATATATATATATATATATATATATATATATATATATATATATATATATATATATATATATATATATATATATATATATATATATATGGCTTGATGGTTAGAGTTGAAATCCCAGAAATCGTCTTTATCACAAAGTGCATATTATCTAGGTTTTATGAAGGATAAAATATTCAATCCAATTTTGAATTCTTATCTTAATTGATGACTGTTCGGTTAGATTAATTGTATTGAAAAGAGGTTTAGAGTAAACCGTTGGTTGTCGTGTACTGATGAAAAGATGAAGAAAAACGGAGATGTTTGAAGAAGAAGAAGTTTTTAGAAGAGAGATTTTTGAAGAGAGATTTTAAGGAATAATATAAAGAGAAACCATGACTAACTAACATAATAAATTACTAACTTACTACTCTCGTTGGGTGATGCATGCCTCATATGGAATCATCGGCAATTGTATGTCTTGCTTTACCAAGTCCTTGTGTTGTCCCATGTCGAAGGTGTTTCTCATCTAGGCTAGTTGCCTCCTTGAATCATTGGCTCCCTAAATAGATTTTCATTAGTGGAACAAGGATAGTCACTTTTAACAATAAGAAACAAACAAAATTCATTAGTCCTTCAAAGCTATGATAAAGCAAGCATGAAATAAGAACTTGTAATGTAGTCATTGGCATAGTGAAGTGCTCCATCTTCATGTTCCATCACTACACTTGTTCTAAAGACAAGGCTCTAAGTGAGGCTCACATGAGTCATATGGAGGGAAAACTTAGCATTTGCAAAGAATAAAAAGCAACACATTTTCATTGGGAGTGATATAGACTTGTAACTTGCAAAACTTGAAAGAAGAACGTATCCAAAGAATCATATAAGTTAGCAATCACCCAAGAGTTAGTAGTCAGTAAATTAAAAGTTAGTTAGTCATGTTAATGAATTAGCTGGACATAGAAGTAAAGAACAAAAGACAAGTCATTATAGAAGTGAAGTAAAAGAAAGTAAAAGCTTAAAAGAAAAACAATGCACTAGAACAAGAGATGATGAAGATTGAAAGCTCGATCCTTGTATTGCGTTGTCACCATCTCCAATTACAAAGAATGCTTACTCTCACTCTCTCTTTCTGGATTCTAGAAGGAGAAAAAGAAAATTACATAAGATACTAAAGAAAACCTAGAGAAACCCTAACAATTTCCCTATAAAAACAATGTTGTTTTCTCCTCCCCGATTACAGAGACCCTAGAGGTCTATTTATAGTCTACATGCGAGAAGGCCATCCCACTTTAGTCTCCGGATCAAACGCTGAAGTAACGGCCTACAGATTGCCTCGGATCTACGGCACGTGCCACGTTTCTACGGCCGTTTCTTGGCCGCTGAGCTAGCGGATTTTTGTGCCTTTCTGTTGCATCTCGTATCCTCAGTTGGATCTGGTGAAAACTGAGAATATGTTCTGGATCTTTTCAGACTTGGGCCTGTTCTGGATCTTTTCAGACTTGGGCCTTTCTCTTGTGGGCTTCTTAAATGCTTCTTTAATTCCTCAAAAATTATAATTTGGGCCTCTTTCTCTATTAGACATTGGACCTAAAAAAATAAGAGAAAAAAGCAGTAAAAATTAACTTTTATTCATATAAAGCATAGCATGGTGGTAGAAAATGATGCATAAAAGACTCCAATCACACCCTCATACCTAGCTTTTGCTCGTCCCTGAGCAAAATAAGCAAAAAGAAAAACCTAACTAAATTATTACACCACTTTCATAGGTGACACGATTGCACTGAGCTCGTGCAACAAGCCATTAAACCTCTAGGTTACCCTAGAGGAGGGTGTTGTCTCCTGAGGGTTTTCAGCGGATTGCACCCAGAAAATCCCAAAGAAAAAGAAAATGTCAATGAAAAGAGAGAAACATTTTTTTTTATATGATTCATTTCCTTCAAGAATTTTGGTGATCTTTCGGTTTAGGGTTATTCTAAACTTTTCCTTCTTTTTATAAGTTTCCATTTGAAGTATTGTTTTCAACTTAGGTTAAGTTTTCCAAGAATAGAGAGAAACAAGATTCTTTATCAGATCTAACACATATACATATGTATGAGGGATTTTTCTTAGACTTTAGTTCGTTTGTTCACACACATACATATTTTTATATATATTATTATATGTGTGTGTATATATATATATATATATATATATATATATATATATATATTGGGTATATATTTACATTCTCTTAGCTTCATTAGGCTTTCTAATTTACCCATGTAGCGAGCCTTTTACCGATGACTCCCAGACCAAATGGTCTTAGGGTACCAGATGAAGATACATCCCTCAGGTTCAAGGTCTAAAGTAAACTAGGCCACGAATGCTAAGGACTCAACCACTTTTAGGCGTGACTAGTTATGCTTCTTAAGGCACAACCAACCAACTTAATTAGTGATCTAGTTTTATTTATGAAAATTTTTTTTAATTTTTTTTATGTAAACAAAGTAACTAAGTCTTTGATTAATCCCTCAATATGCAAATGTATATAGTGTTTAGAAAAAATTCAAAATCTTGCTATCTTTTCTATTCTTTTCTCTCTTAACCTAAGGATCCAACAAAATTTCTTATTTTGACTTATATTAAGAAATCTTAGCTTAGAATTTCCTTAATACCTAAGATCAAGTTAATTCTTTTCAAAGAAATGGATCAATATTTTTTTATGTTTATTTATAATTTTTTTCTTTTTTATTTTTTTAATAAAAAACAAGAAACCTAGAAATCTAAAAGAAAAAGTCTAGAAAAATCCTATGTTAGTAAGAAAAGGAAATATAAGAAAAGAGATACCTAAAAATCTAAAAGAAAAAAAATCTAGAAAATTCTCATGTTTAGTATCTTCCCCCCATACCTATCCCATGCATTGTCCTCAATGTATGTAAGAAAATATACGCGTGAAATAGGTAAAGAAAGATATCACCCCCGCCTTCGGCTTGGACCAGCGGTGGTGCTAGGTCCAACCGACTGTGATCGCCACAGACCTTCCTCCATGCGGTCTAGGTGAGATGTTTGCTCCACAACCTGTTTTGCGTAGTAGAATCTGCCCCCGAAATATCTTCTTCATACCTCGCCAAATGGTAGACATGAAGGCGCGTGAATCAGCTGGGGGGTCCTGTTACCAAAAAGCCGGCTCATCCTCCTCCTCTAAAAGTTCCTCTGAAGAGGACTCCACAGGGACATCTTCGGACTGGACACAAGGAGTTCAGATCGCATGAAGATAACTATTATAAGCGCTAGTCACCCGCTCTTGTGCAATGAACACCCTATCATACGTGTCAAAAATGTCATCTGGTAAGAAAGTCCTACACAGACGAGTGATCAAAACAGGGTGCGAGTACTTTGCACTACGTATGTGGGAGGAGTTGGAGATGATACTATGAAAAATGATCTTGTTGATACAGATAGTGTGCTTCCGAGTCATCAGGTCGTGTATAATCTGCAGCACTGGCCTGTTAAAGGAGGTTGTGTGGTCCAGTCCTAAAATATTGCGTTGAATCTAGCGATCAATGCAATGTATGTTTCTAAAGGTAGTACTGGCTTTGAGGCCCCTATCTTGTTCCGTACAACGAGCCCCCATGACAGTCATATAATCGATCAAAGGTAGTGGTTCGCTATGATGTGAGTTGGAAGGGACATGTATGAGTTCTTCCAGTAGAAGAAGCGTGACAATAATATCTCCAGTGGGCATGTGCACCAAGATTTGATATGTGTCAAAGTTTACTGAGGCGTGATCTATGAAATTGTAGAAAAGCTTGACTAGCTCAGGACAGTAATAAGCCTCTCGATCTGAATTATCATATATCAATTCATACCAATCCCACGCACGTATACGATCTAAAAATATATGCCCATAACCATTCACATCGCTAAGTATTCTAGCAAAATCTTTTTCAGCGAAAATAGACGGTGCCATGATGAACAATAGGAAGTAATGAGAAGGGATACGCAAACCTCACCCGGACTACGTGGGGAGAAAACTCAAATGAGATTGCAGAGAGCAATCTATTGTGGTAGCAGATGAACAAGTTGTAGATTTTATAGCTTTCAGACAGCCGCGACAACAAGGAAATTTGGCGGCGGCCCGGCTTCTTCAGTATGGCCGCGAAAGCGCGGAAGGTGCCATAGAAACGCGGCCAGGTAGTGGAGAGAGGGGCGCAGAAAAATTTGGAGGGCAGCGTTGGATGTTTGTGTTTCAGATCTGAGATTGGAAGTAGGGTTTGGAGGAGAACACGGGAGGAGGGATATTTATAGGAAGCTGAGAAGGACAAGATCCCCAAATTGCCCAAAGGGAAACTAGGAATTTACAACCCTAGGTTATTTAGAAAGAAAAGAGAGTGGAGGGAAAGATGAAAACCCTAGGTGATATTTAGCACCTAAGTCCCACTTATTTATTCTTTTTGTTGTTTTTTTTATTCTTTTTTTTATTTACAAAGGAAGTCCCACAATGATTTACAGGGGACATCGGGGAATGGTGTGGAATTACGTGGTCACGTATAGACTGGGTCACAAAGACCTAGTTCAATAACATTGTGTGATTCAGACTCCGTGGTGAAAAATGGCTTCAAGCGTTGACCATTCACTTTGAAAGTGTTGCCATCTTTGGGATCGAAAATTTCAATGGCACCATGAGGAGAGACGTTCTGGATGATGTAGGGGCCTGACCATCTGGTTTTCAATTTACCAAGAAAAAGGTGGAGTCTCGTGTTGTATAACAGAACTTTTTGTCCCGAGACAAAATTTTTCCTACGAATTGACTTATCATGGAAAATCTTAGCTCTCTGCTTAGATATCCGAGCGTTATCATACGCATCATTTCGTAGTTCATCTAACTCGGATATCTGTAGCTTTCTTAAAGCACCGGCTTTATCTAAATCCAAATTCAGTTGTTTTAGTGCCCACATAGCACGGTGCTCTAGCTCCACAGGCAGATAGCAGGGCTTTTCAAATACAACTCGATATGGAGACATACCAAGGACAGTCTTGTAGGCGGCCCGATATGCCCAAAGGGCATCAATCAGTTTGATGGACAAATCCTTACGATTTTGTCCAACAGTTTTCTCCAATATCAGTTTAATTTGTCTGTTGGTGACCTCAACTTGCTCGTTCGTCTGAGGATGATAAGCCGTTGATAATTTATGAGAGATGGAGTACTTCCGCATTAGAGCTTCAAAAGCCCGGCTGCAAAAATGACTCCGGTTATCACTATTATCGCACGTGGGGCGCCGAAGCGAGAAATGATGTTTTCCCGTAAGAACTTGATGACAACTAGGTTATCATTTGTCCTAGTAGGAATGGCTTCAGCCCACTTAAAAACGCAGTCTACGGCCACCAAAATGTATTGGTTGTCATAGGACAGAGGAAAGGGTCCCATGAAAATTTCTACCTCAAGGATCGGTGTAAGGGGCATCATGTTTTTATGTGTGATCCGACCCGTCATTTGACATCTGGCACAGAGCTTGCAGAAAGTATAAGCGTCCTTAAAGAGAGTGGGCCAATAGAACCCACTCTGAAGGACTTTCTCAGCAGTCTTACGTGGACCGAAGTGTCCACCACAAGCAAGCTCGTGACAAAATGTCAATGCGCTGTGATGTTCGTCCTCAGAAAGACACCTTCTAATTATCTGATCAGGGCAATATTTAAATAAATACGGTTCATCCCAAAAGAAAAACGGCACCTGTTTCATAAAGCGATACTTGTCCAGACCGGACCAATTTGAAGGTGTTTGCCCGGTTACAAGGTAGTTTGCTATATCAGCATACCAGGGCTCCTTACACATCGTAAAGATGTGTTCGTCAGGAAAGTCTTCATTAATAGGTAAAGTCTCAATTGGTGCATTAGGAATTCTCGAAAGGTGATCTGCCACCACATTTTCAACGCCCTTTTTATCCTTAATTTCAAATCAAACTCTTGCAAGAGAAGTATCCATCGAATCAGTCTGGCCTTTGCATCCTTCTTTTGCATTAAGTATCTAAGGGCGGAATGATCAGTGAAAATCGTTGTCTTGGATCCTAGTAGATATTGGCGAAATTTTCCAACGCAAACACAACTGGTAAAAATTCCTTTTCAGTTGTCGTGTAATTTAGTTGGGCCTCGTTCAGCATCCTACTAGCATAGTAAATCACGTATTGACTGTTATCAGTATGTTGTCCGAGAATAGCGCCTATGGCATAATCGGAGGCATCACACAAGATTTCAAAGGGCTTAGTCCAATCAGGCACTGAGATTATTGGCGCCGAAATAAGTCTGTGTTTAAACTCCTCCCAAGCTTGTAAACATTCTTTATCAAAATTGAAGGGTAGATCTTTTCCTAAGAGATTCGTCAAAGGTCTAGCAATTTTGCTGAACCCCTGAATAAATCTTCTATAGAAGCCAGCGTGCCCTAAAATTGATCTAATGTCTTTTAAGCATTTCGGCTCAGGGAGCTTTGTTATAACGTCCACTTTTGATCTATCAACCTTGATTCCTTTGTGTGAAACTTCATGCCCTAGGACAATTCCTTGCTTGACCATAAAGTGACACTTCTCCCAATTGAGTGTCAAGCTTTTTTCCATGCATCGTTGTAAAACTAACTTAAGATGGTGCAAGTATTGTTCAAAGGAATCACCATAAATGGAAAAATCATCCATGAAAATCACCAAAAATTTCTCCACCATGTCGAAAAAAAGACTAAGCATGCAACGTTGAAACGTTGCAGGAGCGTTGCATAGGCCGAAGTGCTTTCTTCGGTATGCAAATGTTCCAAAGAGACAGGTGAAGGTAGTCTTGTCTTGATCCTCGGGAGCGATAGAGATTTGATTGTATCCTGAATATCCATCCAGGAAGCAGTAATACTCATGTCCAGCTAGTCTCTCGAGCATTTGATCGATGAACAGAAGGGGAAAGTGGTCTTTACACGTGGCAGCGTTTAATTTTCGGTAATCAATACAGACTTGAATCTTCGTTGGAAGACGAATTTGTACTAATTCTTTTTTATCGTTTTCTACAACAGTAACCCCGACTTTCTTGGGCACAGCGTGGAGTGAACTAACCCACTGGCTATCGGATATGGGATAGATGATCCCATTGTCTAGTAGCTTCAAAATTTCAGCTCTAACAGTCTCTTGCATGATCGGGTTGAGTCTACGTTGTGGGTCACGTTTAGGTTTTGCATCTTTCGTCAAATGAATCCGGTGTTGCACAATGGATGGACTGATTCCCTTAATATCAGCCATGGTCCAACTAATGGCTTCTAGGTTTTCCCTTAACACTACAAGAAGATCCTCTTCTTGTTGTTCCGTCAGATGGGACGCAATTATCACGGGAAATGCTTCCTTTTCACCCAAGTACTGATACTTGAGATGACTAGGAAGAACCTTAATCTCAGAAGAGGGGGCTTGATCTGTCAATGGTTGTTCCTTGTGTAAGGGAAGGATAGGGGCTGCATCTGTTGCCCACTCTACTGTGGATTCAATTATTTGATCAAGGTTGAAGTCATAAGACTCCAACTCAAATTCTCTCTCAGATTCGTATTCAATCTCCATTTCATGTTCACTTGCTAATCCTTCGATCAAGTTCACTTCAAAGGACTCATTTTCCAAATCTCGAGGTTGTTTTCCCAGGTGAAAAACATTTACCTCTTTTGTCATATCCCCAAAGGTTAGACGCATTGATCCATTCCTACAGTTGATGATTGCATTTGCAGTAGCTAGGAAAGGTCGTCCTAGAATGACAGGTGTCTGAGCTTTGGGATTATGTACGGGTTGCATTTCTAGAACAATAAAATCCACGGGGTAAATGAATTCCCCGACCCGAATAAGAACATCTGTAATCTCCCCCATTGAAATTTTTACAGATCAATCAGCCAGTTGTATAGTAACCCTGGTCGGACGGAGGTCGCCTAACCCGAGTTGCTGATACACGGAGAAAGGAAGAAGATTGATGCTGGCACCTAGATCCAGTAATGCCCTATTTATCGTGGTCTGTCCTATAAAACAAGAAATAGTTGGACTCCCTGGGTCTTTATATTTCACGGGAATTGACCCAGTTAGCAACTTACTTATATGAGAAGCAAGGAAGACCTTCTTTGGGACATTAGTTTTCCTTTTCTTAGTGCACATATCTTTCAAGAATTTGGCATAGGAGGGAACTTGTTGTATGGCATCAAGAAGGGGTACATTGATCTGGACCTGATTGAACATTTCTCTAATTTTCTCCATTTGAGCATTAGTCTTTTGGTTTGCTAGCCTATTAGGAAATGATACAATAGGCTTGTATGGTTGCTCATCTGCTTTGTCTTTATTCGATTTGGAGGTTGAAGGTTGTCAACTTGAAGATGGATCATTTGTAGTTGATGATACTGGAACAGGAGATGTTGATACTGATTTATTTGGAACAGGATGACTAGAAACCCGATTGTCTATCTGCTTTTAGATCTCAAAATATGAACAGTGTTACACTGACTGGGACCTATGTCTTCGGCTTCATGAATAGGGAAGGGGTTCTTAGGAATGGGTACTGGTTGGCTCGACAATGTTCGTTTTTGTCTTTCAGTCAATGAGCTAGCCAGTTGACCTATCTGAACTTCTAACCTATTGATGGCCTGGTTGTGGGTGTTCATCATTGAGGCCTGTGTTTTAGATAAGGTTTCAATCATTCTTTCCAAACCTGACATTTTTTTATCAGGATGATTTTGTGCTTGTTGTTGCTGATATGCGGGCTGAAAGTTGTGTTGGAAGTTTGTTTGAAAATTTGGTGGACTCTGTTGGAAACTCGGTTGAAGAGACTGAGCAGGGTATTGGTGTGAAAATGATGGTCTTGGTTGCTCATGACCAGACTGACTCCAAGAAAAGTTTGGATGGTTCCTCCACCCCAGATTGTATGTTTTGGAGTATGGATTGTAATTAGGTCTGGTGTATGCTGCATTCATATTCTCAGGGTACATTTGGGCTTGGTAGACGGGACACTCCTCAAACAGGTGGTTGAGAGCATGGCAGTAGGTGCAACCCGGGTTCATCACAGGTGGTGGGTTAACCTAATTCACAGAATTTGGTTTCCTAGTCTCGAGCAGTTCTAGCCGTTTCATCAATTGAGTTATCTTTGCTTCGGCAGCTATAGAGGATTCAATCGAATGCATACCACCTGGAAGTGGTGGGATTGGTTTTCTCAGGGCAGGATTCCCACTGAATGGTTTTTTCTACTAAGGCTTCAAAGAGATCCCAACCCTGATTCTCATCTTCCTTTAAAAATTCCCCTTGACACATGGTCACGAGGAGTGTCTTGGTTTGATAATCTAGTCCGTCATAGAGAATTTGGCATTGTCGCCACTTCTCTATGCCGTGATCAGGACATTGGGCTAGTAAATCTTTAAACCGTTCAAAATATTTCCAGAATGGTTCACTTGATTCCTTCTTGAACTGCATTATGTTTTTTCTGATGAGGGCCGTTTTGTGAATGGGATAGAATTTCTTAAGAAAGATTTTGACAAATTCATCCCATGTCGAGATAGAACTGGCAGGCAGATTGTATAGCCATTTCTTGGCTATGTCCTTAAGTGCGAAGGGGATGAACCTTATTCTAATAGCATCTTCCCCTAGTTGGGGAATTCTCATCATCAAGCACACTTCTTCAAACTCACGAAAGAAGAAATATGCGTCCTCAGATTCTAGGCCATGAAATCTTAGGAGTGTATTTATGAATGTGGTTTTAACTCAAAATTGTTCCCAGTTGCTTCGAGCAAAAGAATGCATGATGGAAGTGAAGTACGAATGGGATAGAACTTGTCTTGGAGAGAAGTGTTATTGGCCATGATTTGATTTGTGTTAGGAAGTGGTTTTTGTGCAAGTGTAAAAGTCCTAACAAGTCTTGCTGAAATTGGGTCCCGATACCACTCTTGCATGCACAATCACAGACAACGTTCACCAAGCAATCAAGCAAAAAAAAATAACAAACAAGACAAAGGAAAAACAATCACAAGCTATCTAGGATATCTGGACCTAGACGACTCCTAACTGTTCGATGAGCCGAAAAAGGTTATCGCTCGAGTTAGACCATAGCTAATCAGTCAGGTGGGGGCAAGATTGGTGGGAGGTATCCGCGCAGAAGCGACGGGCCTAATTAAGCCAAACCACTAGCTTTCGGGGTTTTGCCCCTCAATCCCCAACCTTAGTCACTGATTTGACTGGAGTGTGAATCAAAAATAATTTCCAACCTCAGCTGATCTTTTAACGAGTCCGGATGTCCCTAGAGGCCAACGTCTATCAAATTTCATTAAAAAGCTTGGGATTGTGAGTGCTTGGAATCTGATTTTTGGGCCAAGAAAGGGTGATTAAATCCCCACCTTATCTTGTTATTGGGTGTTGCCCTTAAAATCAATTTTGTGCAAGTGTTCAAGATAAACAAGATTCACTCAAAGCGATATAAATCAACCAAGAGATGATTCCTGTTCTGAATGCAATGCGTATGTACCTTGCTCCAACACTTTTCAACAGTAAAGTAAATGAATTGAAAAGACACGTGCCTAAAATGCAAACGTCTAATAAAATTTTTAAACTTTTCAACAAGTATTTTATTATTGGTTTATTAGCAGGTTCCTGGTGATGGCATACAAGAAATAAAGTTTGCAGAAACTCTAATTTTGCAAACCAAGCAGCCCTGCAAAAAAGAAAGTCAGTAGTAAACTCTTCTTTGCCGCAGTTCCGCGGCCAGAACCGAGCAAACGCCGCAATTCAGAGGGTACTTTGTTTCTGCTTGCTAGAGCAGAAGCCCAATACCACTTATATGTTACTGCAAGTCTTCTTTCCTATTTTCTCTGATCTGTAACCTGCAACAGAGAAAAAAATTCATTTAGTTCCAAAAATTCATTAGAAGACCGTTACCCACCCCGGCAACGGCGCCAAAAATTTGTTCGGTTGGATTAATTATATTGAAAAGAGGTTTAGAGTAAACTGTTGGTTGCCATGTACTGATGATCAAGAACTTCGAATGTTTATGCAGGTTTACATTGCTCCTTCCGAATTACCGTTCGTAGCATAAGCTAGGACGGGTCGTATCCGCAGGGAGGGTTAGCGATAGAAGCGTTCAAGGTTTGTATTGAAATCTTGTGAAGAAAAACAAAGATTCTTCTTTGTTTTGAGAAATGGAAAACAAAACGATGTGGAAGGAGAGTGAAAAATCTTTCTGTGTTGTGTAAAAGAAAAGAATAAACGAGAAAAAAGATGAAGAAAAATGGAGATGTTTGAAGAAGAAAAAGTTTTTAGAAGAGAAATTTTAAAGAGAGATTTTTAGGAATAATATAAAGAGAAACCATGACTAACTAACATAATAAATTACTAACTTACTACTCTTGTTGGGTGATGCATGCCTCATATGGAATCATCGGCAAATGTATGTCTTGCTTTACCAAGTCCTTATGTTGTCCCATGTCGAAGGTGTTTCTCATCTAGGCTAGTTGCCTCCTTGAATCATTGGCTCCCTAAATAGATTTTTATTAGTGGAATAAGGATAGTCACTTTTAACAATGCTAAGAAACATACAAAATTCATTAGTCCATCAAAGCTATGATAAAGCAAGCATGAAATAAGAACTTGTAATGTAGTCATTGGCATAGTGAAGTGCTCCATCTTCATGTTCCATCACGGCACTTGTTCTAAAGACAAGGCTCTAAGTGAGGCTCACATGAGTCATATGGAGGGAAAACTTAGCATTTGCAAAGAATAAAAAGCAACACATCTTCATTGGGAGTGATTAGACTTGTAACTTGCAAAACTTGAAAGAAGAACGTATCCAAAGAATCATATAAGTCAGCAATCACCCAAGAGTTAGTAGTTAGTAAATTAAAAGTTAGTTAGTCATGCTAATGAATTAGCTAGACATAGAAGCAAAGAACAAAAGACAAGTCATTGTAGAAGTAAAGTAAAAGAAAGTAAAAGCTTAAAAGAAAAACAATGCACTAGAACAAGAGAAGATGAAGATTGAAAGCTCGATCCTTGTATTGCGTTGTCACCGTCTCTAATTACAAAGAATGCTTACTCTTACTCTCTCTTTTCTGGATTCTAGAAGGAGAAAAAGAAAATTACATAAGATACTAAAGAAAACCTAGAGAAACCCTAAGAATTTCCCTATAAAAACAATGCTCTTTTCTCCTCCCCGATTATAGAGGCCCTAGAGGTCTATTTATAGTCTTCATGCGAGGAGGCCATCCCACTTTAGTCTCCGGATCAAACGCTGAAGTAACGGCCTACAGATTGCCGCGGATCCGCGGCACATGCCGCGGTTCCGCGGTCGTTTCTTGGCCGCTGCGCTAGCGGATTTTTGTGCCTTTCTGTTGCATCTTGTATCCTCAGTTGGATCTGGTGAAAACTGAGAATACGTTCTGGATCTTTTCAGACTTGGGCCTTTCTCTTGTGGGCTTCTTAAATGCTTCTTTAATTCCTCAAAAATCATAATTTGGGCCTCTTTCTCCATTAGACATTGGACCTTAAAAAAAGAGAGGAAAAAGCAGTAAAAATCAACTTTTTATTCATATAAAGCATAGCATGGTGGTAGAAAATGATGCATAAATGACTCCAATCAATGACAAGATCTTGCATATAGACTAAGCTTAAGGAAGAATAATTTTTGGTGGATTTATGACCTTAGATCGCTTATATTTTTGCAAAAATAATTCGTAAACTTGTATCTCTTTCAAACAGTATTTTCAAAATACTAACATTTATCTTCTTTCTTTATGGATTTTGTGGGTGCAATCTGCTGAAAACCTTAAGAAAACAACACTCCTCCTCTAGGGGTAACTTAGAGGTTTAACGGCTTGTTACACACGCTCAGTGCAATCGCGTCACCTGCGAAAGTGGTGTAATAACATGTGTAGTATAATTTTTTTTTCTTGTTTTGCTCAGACGAGCAAAAGATAAGTGTGGGGGTGTGATTAGTCTACAATTCTGCATTATTATATCGCATTTCCTTACCAATTTATGAATAAAATGTCAGTCTAAACCGTGTTTTGGTCTCTCTCGTAGATAAATCAGGAGTTTAAGGGCGAAGGAGTAATAAGAGCTTAATTAAACCGATTTTCAGGTAATTAAATCCGCAATTCTTGGAGGCCAAGCAAGGGAACTTCTAGAAGATGCATTGAATCTCGACCTTTGCGCACGTCAGACGAAATTCGGGCGAAAATACCAGAATTGGGATATACCATGAAGGTCCTCAAAGCAACGGCAAGATCCTCGCCAAAACTAGGGAATTAATGTAAAACACCTAGAGGGGGGTGAATAGGTGTTAATGCTAATCTAGAAACTAAATGCGCTAAATGCGGAAGCTTAAACAAATATTGCAATCACACTTAATACAACACACAAGTGTAGCCGAATTCCCCGTGAAGGGCTTTGGACTAACTCCTCTTGATTCCCCTAGATAAGGGTTGAGGTGCTATATGAAGCTCTTGTGGTTAAGTATAAGTGAGGCACACACAAGCAAGCCAAGCATAAAAAGATGAACAACATGAAATAATGCTCAACACAAGCAAATATGATATGATGATATGAATGATGCTTTGAACAAATAAAAGAGAGAGAGAGGGATGGAGGCAATGGATCAAACACAAACACAAAGATATGTTTCGAGGTTCGAGCCCCTAGCTCTACGTCCCCACCTTCACCGAGAAGGATTTCTAATCCACTATCTTGTCCACCGAGGACTCACACCGAGGACTCCCACCGAGGGAACCTCCACCGAGGAGGATTTGTTACAACAAAGGGAGTACCGACTCCTCTCTCAAACATCGCCTCACAACCGAGGGGTAGGCCCGTAGCCAAACAACAACCAACACCTCTACCGAAGAGGGTTTACAAACCAAACTCCACCTCTCACTAGAGGGAGGAAACCAATCAACTCAACCTCTACCAAAGAGGGAGTAAACCAATCACCCGATCAACCTCTACCAAAGAGGGATACAACAAAAGCAAGGGTGTTTACAACTTGGAGGCTCAATCAACCTCAAACAATCTCTTTTCCACAAAACAAAGATCCTAAATAGATTAGGATAGAAGATAGCTCAAGTGCGTAAAACTAAGTGTTTTGATCAAAGAAAAAACTCTTGGGAAAAATACCAAATAGATGTAGAATTTTAGATCAAGAAACAATTCCCAAAAACTATTTTCTTTGAAATAAAACAAAACACTTAAAACAAATAGATGAAGCTTTTTGGCACAAAAACTATTTTGAAAACTTGTTTAAAACACTGAAGATGTCAGGAAATTTTAGCTCTAAAAATCTTAGCCAAAACCCTAAGAAATGGGGTATTTATAGCCCAAACAGAAACTAGCCGTTAAGCTGATCTGGTAGCCTCAACGGTCAGAAATATGACCGTTGGGGCATCCGGTCGACCGCTCGGCCGACCGCCCAGATACAGAGAGCAAAGCTCTCTAGTCCGGTCGACCGGTCGGTCGGCCGGCCCACTGTGCAGCCAGACGTGCACAGCTCTGTGCACGTCGGTCGACCGCAGGGTCGACCGGCCCTTGGTACGGTCGACCGTGCGGTCGGCCGTCCTGGCCTGTCAGCCACTGTTCTGGGTCAAAAACACATGTAAAGAATATTTCTAAAAATCTTTTATCTCTTGTAAAAATACCCAAAAATAGTTTTATCATTTTGCATTGATACATAAACATTGATAAAAATACCCAAAAATCTTTTATCCCTGTAGATTCGATCCGTTGAGCCAATGCTATAACGAAAGTATTGAGGGAACATTAGCATACTTGATTTTATACTGATTTTTACAAAACATACATTTTCGAGTGCATATTCCGCCTCGAACACGCACGTCAGACACATATACGGATTAAAATACCTGAAATGGAGTATACCAGGAAGGTCCTAGAAGCGACATAAAGCCACGCACCAGAACCAGGGACTTATGTCCATGGCAATTGTCACGGATCCGCGGCAATTGGGTGGAGCCACGCATCAATCTTCGACGCGTGGCCCTGTCTCGTCTTCTAGAACCCTTTTTTGCCTATAAATAGCCTTGCAATTGGCCAAAGCGCAAGCAGTTTTTGATTTTAGGCTAGGGTTTCTATCTTTAATGTAGTGTAGTGTAAGTGTTCTTTCTTTTCTTTTATTTTTTTATTTCATTTTTAGATCTTGTAGTTGGGCTGAGAGATTCAGAGAGAGATAGAGAGGGATTGATGTAATAGATGGTGACAATCTATATAAAAGTGCCTCCTTTCTTCTCCATTGTAATCTTCTCCATCTTCTATATGATGCTTGGCTAATTTCTTCTTCTCATGACAATCTAACTACTAACCACTAACCATCTAACCACTTACTTGATAATCCACATGAATCTAGTAGTCTCTACAAGGCCTTGCTCTTGCAAGAGCCATTGATGGCTCGTGATGATGGATTCTAACATTCTAACATTTCTAACACCTAACCCACTAACTTGCTAACTTGCAAATGCTAACTTTATCTCATGCTCACCTATAACCGGTTTTGATGACTTAATAGTAGCTTGCGACTTGTTATGTGGTATGGATGTGTTGTTTGAATATAGAAGAATAATCTTATGAGCCATGCTCTGTATCGTCTCTTGAAGCCAAGTATTAGTGATGGCCAAGGATCCATGCGAGACAACTATCACTAAGAGGTTAGCATGGTTAGTGGAGCAATTAGTAGTTAGTAGCCATGAGTTTTATTTTACTTCGTTTTGAAAATTATTTCAAAAATCCTTTTATCATTTTTCTATCATTGTTTTCACCAACTTCTTAGTTCGACTTTGTTTCATCTTCTTTTCTATTTTATTTTCTAAACCACTTCTCGTTTATTTTCACATCGCTTTCATCGCCTTCTTCACCTATCACTTCTGGATTTCTTTTCTTTTTCTTTTTCTAATTCTTCAACAAAGAAGTACTGTTAACAACCGACGTGAATAAAGACTGTTAATGCTTCTATCGCCTCCCATCCCTGTGGATTGACCCGTTGAGCCAATGCTATAACGTAAGTATCGAGGGAACATTAGCACATACGAGTTTTTCATTGATTTCATAATACACACATTTTAGAGTGCTAGTTCTGCTCCGATCAAATTTTTGGCGCCGTTGCCGGCGACGGGAATGGTTTTGATTTCCTATTTTTTGTTAACATTTTCTTCTCTGTTTTGGTGTGCAGGACATTCTTTATAGGATCTTAATATTGCAGAACAAAAACTAGCTTTTCATCTCCCTGCTCTAGAAAGCAGGGACCCAACTTCTAAAAAAAAGCTGCACAAACGCGACATGGCCGCGCCAACGTGGCTATTTTGTGATCATTGTGTATCTTGTTGTGCTGGGATGTGTTCATTGTAATAGCTAGTGGATCTGTACTATTACTTTCCTACTTTGATTGCCTAAACACCGCAATAAACTAAAGAACTAAAATACGGCATTTGGATGCTTTAAAACGGTTTAGACATTTGCAGTTAGGTACGTGTCAATTCAATTCCAATATACTGTATATTTGTTCTGTTGTTGTGATGTGGACTGAGGTGTACATATGACATTGCATATAGCATAGGACAAACACGTGGGTGATTTATCGCTTTGTTTTATACTCTTGTCTATATTGCACACTTGCACGAATTGGACTTAAGTGCAAAACCCATAAGATAAGGTGGGGATTTCATCACCCTTCCTTAGCCCCAAAATCACCTCCCCACTCACACGACCCAAGCCCTAATAAAAATCGATAGACGTTGGCCCCTAGGGACATCTCGGACTCATTAAGAGATTGACCGAGGGTGGAACTTGTTTTGAATCTTACTCTTGTGAAATCGGTGTCTAAGGTTGGGGATTCAGAGGTTACGCCTTGAAGATACCTTGGTTTGGCGTAATTAAGGCCCGTTGCTAACGCACGAATACCTTCCACCGTATTTTGCTCCTACCTGGCTGATTAGCTTGTAGTCGGATTCAAGCAATAACCACCCCCGGGTAATCGACCACTTAGGAGTCATCTAGGTCTAGGTCAATCTTAATATAGGCTTGGTTTTGAATTTTTCTTTTCTTTTTGTTTGTTGTTTGCTTTTTCTTTTTTCTTTGTGATTGTTTGTGAAATAGAATTCAACAATAATAATTCTTTCAATCCGAATATGAATCCATATTTCACACCGACCCCATTTGTTTCAAATAATTCCAACCCAGTTTTGCACAATAAGAACCAACCAAATACACCGGGTTGGACTTATCCAAATCAATACAACTCATACCCACAATCTTATGACTATAATTTCTAAAATAATTTCAATTCTTCACAGAGTCAATGGGGATTCATCTCCCCCGAGTTAAATTTTCAACCTCCTTGTACACCGTGTCCACCTTGTCCACAATTTACACATTATTCATTCCCCGATTTTGCTTCCTATACTCCTTTTTCCTGACCTCCCATTGAAGAAAAATTTGAGTTAGAAAAGAATATAGAAGCCAGCCTATAAGAGGCTGAGCGACAACTTCAGAAAATGATGGCCTCTCCAATTTCACAATATTTTCAAGAGTCTTACTCAGTTCCACCTCCTCATAATGAACAACCATTTGTCCAGGAAACGAGTAAGGAACTCTTGCATGTGTCCGAGCCACAATCTCAAAACATATTGGACTCACAATCTTCACTATCTTTCCAAAATCGAGATTCTTATACTCCCTTTCTGAAACATTCACTTGCAGAAAAATCAAGTCTAGAAAAGACACAGAAGTCTTGCAAGAGTCCGCATTACAATTTCAAAAATCTTCTTCTCAGTTTATTGATAGGTGGAAACACAATTAAATAAATTGGTCAACATTTATAAGAATGAAGAAACTCTTTCTTCTCCACCTTTGACCAATTCAAATATCTCTAACTCTATCTATTTGACCCATGACTCTTGTTGTTTTGGAAACCAAGATTCCTACATTCCTTTTCTAGAACAACCATTTGAAGATACATCACATCTAGAAAAGCGTATAGAAATCTTGCAGGAGTCCACACTACAATTTTAAAAATCTTCTGCCCAGTCTATCAATAGATTGGAAAAACAATTGAGTCAATTAGTTAGCATTTATAAGAATGAGGAAACTCTATCTTATCAACCTTTAACCAATTCAGCTTTCCCTAACTCTATTGATCTGACCCAGGACTCTTGTTACTCTAGAAACCAAGATTTAATTTCAGCACACCCATCTGAACTTGACCATACTTCAAATGCTGAAAATCCTATTGACATTTTGGCAAGTTATCCTTTTTCTAAAATTTAACTTGAGCATGAATATGATCCTGAACTTTCACTTGGTAATTCAATTTCACTTCCTGATTCAATATTAACTGAGGTGTTTTTACCTGAATTCAGGCCTTTTTTTGAGTCAGTATTGGATCCAGTGCCAGTCCATTATGAAATTGAATCACCAATCTTTTATGATCATCATATTGAACTTGACAAATTTCATACTTTTGAAAGTCCCATTGATAAATTGGCAAGTTCTCATTTTTATGGAATTGAACTCAATGAGGAATGTGACTTCGATACTCAAATTTGTGATCTAGTTCAAATTTCTAATTTAATATTGACTCCTATTTTTTACCCAATTTGAGTAACATTTTAGAGTCAGTTTTGATTCCCATACCTGTCATTCTTAAACTTGACTCACCAATCTTTGAAAGTCACATTCCATTATGGGGAAATGAATGTGGACTTGCGTTTCAACTTCTTTATTTGGACCCACTTCCTTAACCAATTTTGACTCTGAATCTTTACTTGACTTCAGTCCTTTTCCTGAGTCGGAATTAGTTCTTGTACTTCCTGAGACCAAATTAATCATTCCATTCTGGGACAAGGGTCTTGATAAATTTGACTATGAAATTATTTTAAAATTTTAAAAATTAGATAGGGATAAATTCTTAATAAAAATCATTAATATATACATCATTTTAGTGGGTTGTATTTTAGAGGTCTCTGATGGATTCCTCCGGATTCCACGCACATTGGATTGGGTCGCATTTCGTGGACCAATTAAACCACCACCGGAACCACCACCTAGAGGTAATTTTTTCCTTCCCTCTCTATATGTTTCATGCATACATACATCACGATACATTAAGGACAATGCATGAGATAAGTGTGGCGGAGGGTTTACTACTGTAGAGTTTTTAGATTTTCTCTCTTTTGCACTTCTTTTAGGATACTTTTAGAAATCTTCCCTTTTATATAGGATTTTTTTCTTTCTTTAAAAACTTTTTGAAACAAGAGACAAAGTTTTGATTTATTTTCAAGAAAATTAAGATGATCTTAGAAATTAAGGAAACCTAAATTATGACATCTTAAACCTAGTCGAAATAATGGATCTTGTTTAAAATTATAGGCTAAGTAAGATAAATTGGGGAGATAATTTTATCTTGAATTTTTGCCTTAGATAGTATGCACTTCACACTTACACATTTTTGGGATGGAAATAAAGACCTAAAATGCCATAAAGCTAAAATAACTAAAAAGAAAAAATTATATATGTTATACATGAAAAAAATCACTTATTAAGCTGGATAACTATGCCTTAAGAAGCATGATTATTCACGCCTAACGGTGATCATAAGAAGCAAATAATCCCCCTTAGTTTTGTGGCCTTGTTTACTCGAGTCCTTAATCCTGAGGGATGTTTTCTCATCTAGTGCCCTAAAACCGTTTGGTCTGGGAGTCATCGGTTAAAGGCTCATTACCCGGGTAAACTAGAAAGCCTAAGAAAACTAAGGGAATGAAAAAAGAAGAAAAAGAAAAATATATATATAAAAATAAATGGCGTGATGGTTAGAGTTGAAATCCCAGAAATCTTCACAATCACAAAGTGCAAATTATCTAGGTTTTATGAAAGATAAAATATTCAATCCAATTTTGAATTCTTACCTTAATTGAAGACAAGATCTTGCATAGAGACTAAGTTCAAGGAAGAATAATTTTTTGTGGACTTATGACCTTAGATCGCTTATATTTTTGCACAAATATTTCGTAAACTTGTCTCTCTTTCAAAATGTGTTTTCAAAATACTAACATTTGTCTTCTTTCTTTATGGATTTTTTAGGTGCAATCTGCTGAAAACCCTCAGGAGACAAAACTCCTCCTCTAGGGGTAACCTAGAGGTTTAACGGCTTGTTGCATGCGCTCAGTGCAATCGCGTCACCTGCGAAAGTAGTGTAATAACATGTGTATTATAGTTTTTCTTTCTTGTTTTGCTCGGGACAAGCAAAAGATAGGTTGTGGGGGTGTGATTAGTCTACAATACTGCATTATTATATCGCATTTTTTCACCGATTTATGAATAAAATGTCGGTCTAAACTGTGTTTTGGTCTCTCTAGCAGATAATCAAGACAAGGAGGATAAAAGGGTAATAAGAGCTTAATTAAACACATTTTAGGGTAATTAAATCAGCAATTCTTAGAGGCCAAGTAAGGGATCTTCTAGAAGATACATCGAACCTAGACTCTTGCGCACGTCAGATAAATATACGGATTAAAATACCCGAAATGGAGTATACCAGGAAGGTCCTAGAAGTTACACAAAGCCATGAACCAAAACCAGGGACTTATGTCCCTGGTATTGCCGCAGATTCGTGACAATTGCCACATTTCGCAGCAATTGGGTGGAGCCACGCGTCGATCTTCGACGCTTGGCCCCGTCTAGTCTTCTAGAACCCTTTTTCACCTATAAATAGCCCTGCAATTGGCCAAAGCGCAAGCAGTTTTTGATTTTAGGCTAGGGTTTCTATCTTTAGTGTAGTAGTATAGGTGTCCTTCATTTCTTTTGTTTTGTATTTTTTTTCGTTTTTAGATCTTGTAGTAGGGCTGAGAGATTCAGAGAGAGATAGAGAGGGATTGATGTAATAGATGGTGACAATCTATGTAAATGTGCCTCCTTTCTTCTCCATTGTAATCTTCACCATCTTCTACATGATGCTTGGCTAATTTCTTCTTCTCATGGCAATCTGACTACTAACCACTAACCATCTAACCACTTACTTGATAATCTACATGAATCTAGTAGCCTCCACAAGGCCTTGCTCCTGCAGGAGCCATTGATGGCTCGTGATGATGGATTCTAACATTCTAACATTTCTAACACCTAGCCCACTAACTTGCTCACTTGCAAATGCTAACTATATCTCATGCTCACCTCTAACCGGTTTTGATGACTTAATAGTAGCTTGCAACTTGTTATATGGTATGGATGTGTTGTTTGAATGTAGAAGAATAATCTTATGGGCCATGCTCTGTTTCGTCTCTTGAAGCCAACGATTAGTGATGGCCAAGGATCCATATAAGGCAACTATCACTAAGAGGTTAGCATGGTTAGTGGAGCAATCAGTAGTTAGTAGCCATGAGTTTTAATTTACTTTGTTTTAAAAATTATTTCCAAAATTCTTTTAGCATTTTTCTATCAATGTTTTCACCAACTTCTTAGTTCACCTTTGTTTCATCTTCTTTTCTATTTTTTTTTCCAAACCACTTCTCTTTTATTTTCACATCGCTCTCATTGTCTTCTTCACCTATCATTTCTGAATTTCTTTTCTTTTTCTTTTTCTAATTCTTTAACAAAGAAGAGCTGTTAATAACCGACGTGAATAAAGACTATTAATGCTTCTATCGCCTCCCGTCCCTGTGGATTCGACCCGTTGAGCCAATGCTATAACGAAAGTATCGAGGGAAAATGAGCACATAGGAGCTTTTTATTGATTTCATAATACACACATTTTAGAGTTCTAGTTCCGCTCCGATCAGCTAGCTCCACCCTCAAGCTCATGGCTCATGACCATGGTAGGCCACCAAAGGGAAAGGGAAGAGGGGAAATAATGAGAGTTTTGCAAATAAAATCTAAATGAAATTCTCACCCCTCTATTATATATATATATATAATATCAAAGGGTTAATGGGTTTCAAACACTCTCTTACTGGGTCTAAACCCAAGGCCCAAAAGTTAACTCAACCCAACAAGCACAAATATCACATATGAGAGAAGAAAAGTCCAATTTGGTCTCCTCTCAAATAGTATTTTGTTTTAAAAAGAAAAACTGGTTGACAGCTGCCTTCGACTTATACACCAGGGTAGTCAACTAATAGAGTAATATACATGCATACTAGTCGACTAACGGATCAAAAAGAAAAAACTTGTTACATGCAGACTAGTCGACTTATCCCCTAAATTAGTCGACTAATAGAACATAATAGAAACTAGCCACTTGAAATATAAGTTGTCCAGTGGACTTATGCTAAAAGTCAACTGACTAATAGAACAAATATTTTGATATTAAGTTTAATAAAATACAGATCAGTCGACTGATACTTTAGTATAGCCGACTAATCCCTCAGATAGAAACTTGGGTATCAATTTAACAGAAACTCTCAGATTAGTTGACTTGCTCTGCAGTGCAGTCAATTAGTCAACTTAATAGAGACCAATACATTGATCCCATATCACAGATTAGTCAAATTATTCCTACCATAAGTCAACTAATCAGGCAAAACATAGTTTGCAAAATAATTTTGAGTAAACTTTGAATATTTTAATCTTTTAACTCTTTTGAAATAGCTATGTATTCAAAATTTGGAATATAGATAACTATCTAACAGATCAAAAATTGGATATATCAAAACATGCATGAAAAAGTAATGTGAATTAGTTTAAAAAATGATGTTACATTTGTACTCATCATCTTATATATTTCTCACCACATGACATGACTCATGTTGCACCCAGCTAAGCCAAGGATACCAATCTATTGTGTGCCCTCCGAAGGAATTCTGAACACCAATCACAAGATCAGATTACCAACACCGAGTCAATTACAATCAACTATGGTACGAACACAAAAGCAACGAGAGAAAGCGAGAATAAACAATTTAATGAGTTCGACAAGATTCCTCGGGGCATAAAGGAGACGATCTTATTCAATCAGCTAAGTTGCAAGGATTACAAATTAATCCAAAATTTTAACTTATAAAAAAGTTATCCAAATATAGAAAAATTCTCTCAGGTAACTAACCCTTGAACTTTAATATCAAAGATTGCTTCCGATACCAATTGAGGGTGTTGTAGCCCTCCTTATATAGCCAGAGGAGAGAGCCAATTAAAGAAAACCAAACCAAAATACAACTGGATACGAAATCCTTTTCAAAAAAGCAAACTGAATCCAACTCAAATACGCCTAGATTCCAAATTAATCTACTGGTATACTTGACTAGTTGACTAGTCCATCCATTGGAGAGTTGGGTATCTTAGTCTAGTCAACTTGATCTTTAGTCAAGTCAACTTATCTGCATGACTAGTCGATTGGTAATACTTGCAGTTGACTAGTTTGTGCACAACTTCATGGATAACTCCAAACGAAACTCTCCAACATAGACCCAACTTCAAACTATCAATCTCTCCCGTTTCTCTTCAGAATTCAATGATTCATAAACTAGTGAAAAGATCTTCGAGTTACCTACAACTACTATGAAGACTCCAAATTCATCTGAGACCTATATTTAGGTCTTATGACATCAAGTAGGTCATGCTTTTCCAAATTGCTCCTCTCTCCTAGCTAACACCAATTGAGTTTTTAAAAAAAAACTCCATATTTGATTTTCTCTCCTACAATTCACCACCTCTATAAAGATTTCTAAAATATGAGTTTAACACATCGAATCGCCAACTTCAACTGAGCAAACACATCAAATCTGAGCCAAACATATCAAATCACTAACTTCAGCTCAACAAATAGGTTGGGCCATTAAGGCTGCCTACGCACTCCTTACTAGGGGATTAAACCTCACGTAGCTCATCCAAACAAGCTTCAAATAGCTCAACCAACTGAAAATATATCTGCAGCAATGTGTAATCACCTAGAGGGGTGTGAATAGGTGATGAGCTAATCTAATGGACAATTAATGCGGAATTAAAACTTATTTAATCAAACTAAAGCTTCTTAAACTAAACACCAAGTATAACACAAGAGTGTAGCCGGATTCCCCGTGAAGGGTTCTGGACTAACTCCTCAAGATTCCTTTAAATAAGAGTTGAGGTGCGGCGTTAGCTCTCTTGGTTGAATACTAGTGTTAGCAAACAAAACCCAAGCATATAACAATTAAGCACACAAAGTATATCAAGCATATAAGGATAAAAGCAATATAAACATACAAGATATAAAGACAAGTAAGAGATAGAGAAAGCAATCGCAAACACGGGAGATTTGTTTCGAGGTTCGAGCACACTTGCTATACATCCCCGCCTTCAACACTTGAAGGATTTCTATTATAATCAATCCCACCGGATCACTCGGTGCCGCAACACCTACAGCGAGTTCACACTTGAACTCCTTGGACTCTCTAGTCCCTTCACTCATTCCCGCAAGAACACACCGCAAGCCTACTAGCTCGCCGAGGCCCCACCTCAAACAAAGAGTTCACACAAGAACTCGAAACACCGCGAACCCGCAAGTCCACCTCCTCAAAGTACAAAGTAGAACTTTGGTGATCACAACACTTTGATCACCTAAAATCCTCTCACAACAAAGATCCCTATAGGTAGATATAGCAATGGATAGCTCAAGTGTTTGTGAGAAAAACAAGGATGGAATGTGTGGAGGAAAACTCAAGAAAATCACTTTGAAAACACTCTCGATAAACTTTCCTTTTGATTGAAAATATTTGCTCTCAAATAAGTGGAGAAAACTTCTTAATAGACTAGGAAAAACTATCTTTAAAACTCTTCAAAAATCTTAGCTAAAACAGCCCAAGAAAGACCTAATATATAGGCCATCTAAAAACTAGCCGTTACAGCCAGTCAGCAGCTCTGACTGCTGTCGGTCGACCAGCCCGATCAACCGCCAATGGTCAGAAATCTGACCGTTGGGGCAGCGGTCGACCAGCCCGGTCAACCGAGGCCCTGGAACAGAGAGCAGAGCTCTCTGTCGGTCGACCGACCCGATCGACCGGCTCGGTCGACCAGCCCTCCAGCCAAACTGGCGTGCACGTCTGTGCACGTCAGTCGACCGACTCGGTCGACCGACTCCTTGCTCGGTCGACCGGTCCAGTCGACCGGCAGAAGCCAGGACAGATCTTTTTAAGGGACTAAAAGGTTGACTTTTTATCTAAAATAAAATCTCATAAATTCACGAAAAATCTACAAAAATAGGTTCCATATTATACTTTAATAAACAAACATGTTTGAGTAAAATCAAGACATGTTACAAATATTTTGAACTATTTTTGTAACTTAGAAATTTTGGCTCAAAACAAAAACTGTATTTTTCCAAATTGGTTTTTCCAAAACTTATTTTTTAAAAACTTCTCTAAATAAAAAAACAAGATATCTTAAACACTTTTAAAGCATAGAGTGAATGGATATGATCCACTATACATACATGATGAAATATCTATATTTTTAACAATAAGCACTAAAACGGTTTTGGTTAAAAACACATGTATATAATAAACTCCAAAAACCAAACCGGTATTTTGTCAAAATGAAAAGTCTTTTCCAAAATGAAAATTCTTTTATGAAAACTCATCTAAATCAAGAGTGTGTGTGTATGGTATACTTGAGCAATCCACCAACTATTCTATCCTTTGCATTTTATCTAAAAAAAATCTTAATAAAACAAACGTAGACACAAGTCTTGATCTTGAAGGTCTTTACTTGAAGTCTTCTCATCTTCTTGACTTGGGCGAAACTTGATCCAAAGAGCTAGACTCCTCTTGAGTAATTGATGTGGTCTTGATGCATAGGCTCTTGAATCAAACCGTGCTAGCTCCAAAACTTGATTTTAAATCCTTTGTTGAAGCTAAATACAACTAAGATCTTAATCATAAATCTGAGACTAATTAGACACAAGATCATTAGTACTATTACTACATGAGTTGATCATCATCAAAACTAGAGTGATGGGCCTTTGGGCCAACAATCTCCCCCTTTTGATGATGACAAAACTCATGGAGTTATATATGCATGGATTAAAGTAAAACTTCAAAGAAGCTCCCCCTTAACTCATGCATCACAATAAACAAATATATATGACAATGAAGCACAAGAATCTAAACAAACATGTATGCAAATATAAGGAGATAAACATGCCAATCAAGCATAAAACTCATAAAATTCTTTTCTCCTTTTTGCAAACCAAGACAATTTGCATAAACAAGAAATCTTTAAACATGCATATATACTAAAATACTTTTCCCCCTTTTTGTCAATCATCAACAAAGGGGTCACAAAAACAATGTTCTCCCCCAAAGGGGTGAAATCAAATCAACCAATAAATAGATATATGCGATATACATTCATGAAGAGGAAGACCCTAACTTAACTTCCCTACATATATGCATTACATGAAGAAGGGATGACAAGCCCTAACTCACATAGCACATAATATGCAGTGCATAAGAGGAGATGTGAAGCTCCCCCTACACACGTGTATCGCATAAAGAAGAGTTGTCAAGCTTCGCAATATAAGATACACTCAATATGAATCTATATATAGAAAAGATGTTAAGCTCCCCTTGCATATAGGCAATACATATTAAAACATTTTTTATATCAAAATTTTTTTATAATACTTAAACAAATTCTACGATATCATTTGTAAATAAACAAAATTTTATGATATCAATAGTAAATAAAACATATCAATTGTAATCAAAAAACATTTTTAAGATACAAATTGTACCCAAACAATATAAATTTTGAATTTCTTCTTAAATTGAGATATCACAAGATATAGTTACCATATGGAATAGAAACATTTGTGATACCAAATAGAAATTGAAACATTTTTGTATTTTGATACCAATGAAAAATATGGGTATCAATTGAAATAAATAGTTCAATAGATACCAATTGAAATATATTATACATTTTGATATCAAAAGAAAAATACCAATTGAAAAAAATACCAATTGAATATAATGTATAAGCTTAAAAAGTATCAATTGAGAATTCAATTGAGAAAATAAGATTTGAATTAAGCTTAGCATAAACATATGTTGTGCCTTAAATATGTAAATATCTTGTAAAGCAAGCACTGCCAAATGAAGAATAAATAACTAGTTAAAAGTAATTTTTTTTGAAAAACTAGGTAAAGATCCTTCAAAACATGAAACCAAATCATATGTATCATGAAACATACTAAATACACAAAATTCGACACTCAAGGTCCATAAAGCTCAAAATCATCATAAAACATAGTCATGAATAAACAAATAAAGTGTGAATGCATAAGAATCATGTAATTAGCATTTTTCATGAAAATAGTCAATTATACTCAAAACAAACATGAACCTCATTTTATCAAATAAAAATCATGAAAATCATAAAGATTTTATTTTCCATTTTTAAAGCAAACTTCTAGGTATATGTATGTCTAATCAAAACTAACAATATACATACATATCCCAAACATAAAATGAGTCAATCATATAAATTGCATGAAGGCAAATGACTCAAGGGGTATACATGTATATTTATTAGATTTGAGTAAAAATACATATATACATGAAGAAAAACAAAATATAGGCAAAACAAGTATAAATGAGGAATCATCAAAACTAGGCTATACATGTGCATATAGTGAGTACAAATGAACAATAAAGTGCAAACGTATATGAATCAATTATTGCTCCCTACTTGTACAAGTATATATGCAAGTGATAGGTAGTAAAAAGTGCATATTTATCACTACATTTATTATCACATTTTCCCATTTATTCCTATAATTTTGCACTATTACTAATGTTTTATTATTTATTGTGTGCAGGCCTTGAGTAATAAAAAAATAAAGAAATAAAAGCCCAAAAGAAGCTCAAAAAGTCCATGTCCAAGCCCAATGCAAAAGTTGCAATTACCAAGTGCCAAAGTTGCAATTAACATGTGCAAAATTTGCAATTACAAAGAAGAGGAAAGGGATAGACTTCTAAGCAATTCTAATCACTTGGAGGACAAGGATAAAGATAAAAGGAGGAGAGTGCAAATATGAAATTCGTTTTAAAAGATTTGGAAGATTTGGATTTAGGGTAACTTGCTTCCCAAGTTATCCCGAATTTTCAAAATAAAGAGTCGGTATGCCAGATCTAAAAGGATACACCAAGATGGACGGACCAGAGGAGGCCACGCGCGAAAGCGCATGGCCAGAAGGCAATCTTTGGCCGCGGAAACACGGCCAAAGCCGCCTTTCCGCGGCAATACGGATGAGACTGGATACCTGTTTTCGTGGGAGAGTTGTACCGGGACTCTACGTCTTCCGTCTCCTATAAATACCCCTGCAAAGCAACAAAGAAGGGCGAACAGTCGAGTACAGAGACAAAATTTAGGGTTTTTCTTAGGCTAACTTTTAGATTGTAACTTAGGGTTTTTTTATTTTTTATTTTTTATGTAACTGAGAGGAGAGGATACTTTCACGGAGGAAGGAGATCAAGCTTGTACTGAGGTGACATCGGTGTAAGTAAAACTTTTCTTCCATTGTTAATTGAATCAACTCAAAGTTTATTTTTGTTCTTCTATTCTTGTTTTATTTTTGTTTCCCTCTGATGTCTTGCAATCAAAGAGAATCTGATAGCTTCGAGACTGCTTAGCTGTTGAAGTGCCCTTGATGGCCTATGGTGATGAACAAACCTTCTCTTGCTAGTATTGTTTGTCTTTTGTTTTCGTAGTGTAGATCAAGAAGGGGGAAGATCCTATACGCCATACTTGATTGCCTTCAAAGACAAGGTAAGTCATCGCAACGGTTCCAAGGTAAGCAGACGCCGAAGAGGTAAGTATGTTTTTAGTTTTTAGTTTTCTTTCTTTTATTTCTTTAGTTTAGATTACCAATACCTCATTATTCCCAATCTCTTTTACTCTTTTTCATTGTAAATATCATTATAAGAAAAAAGAGATAACTTACTAAACAAGCTTCCATCGCTAGTCCCTCCCTGTGGATCACGACCCGCATATCCACTTGCTATAGCGGTAGTATTGAGCACCTTGCACATCCTATTCTGAAAACTGAAATTCTATATTCTTGTGTGCAGGTAAAAACATCAATCAAAATTTTGGCGCTGTTGCCGGGGAGGGTCGGTAAGTTTCTCTCTAAAAAAAAAAAACTAATTATTGATTTATTTATTCTTTTTGTTTGCAGGTTCAGAGAATAGGAAATCTAACAGCAGCAAAGGACACATGCAACTCTGTGCCTATGCCCTCGAAGGCAGAACAGCAGAGCCTACTACAAAGTCGCGTTTTCGCGGCAATAGCCACGTTTCCGCCGCCTTAGTAGTGAACTACTTACTCTATTTTCTGCAGGTTGCTGCAAATTGAAAGATTTATTTACTACTCTATTAACTTTTCTCTGTGATCACCCTGCACACTGCTAATTAAGTAACAGTAACCTATTTGTTGAAAAATAAAAAAAATTAGACTCTTGCATATAGGCACGTGTCTATTTAATTTTTTTAATTTCTGTTGAAGAGTGCTGGAAACAAGGTACGTTCGCATTGCATATAGAGTAGGAAGCACCCTTGGCTGATTTACTGCTTTTGAGTGAATATTTGTCTATTGCTTTACACGTGCACTAAATTGACTTAAGGGCTTGTCCTATAAATAAGATAAGGTAGGGATTTCATCACCCTTCCTTGGCCCACAAACAATCTCCTCACTCACTAACCTAAGCCTAACTAAAACTGAGTAGACGTTGGCCCTAGGGACATCTCGGACTCAATTAGGAGATTATCCTAAGGGGGAACGGTGTTGGAATTTGACTCCTGCCAAATCAGTGTCTAGGAAGGGGATTGAGGGCCGAAAGCCCGAAGATTGGTGGTTATTTAATTAAGGAACGTCTTTGACGGAAAACCTTCCACCAATCTTGCCCTGACCTGGCTGATTAACTTGTAGTTAAAGTCTGCATTATACCTCCCGTGGACAGTCTAACCAGTTAGGAGTCGTCTAGGTCATAGGTCTATCCTAACTTAGGTTAGAATTTTTTTTCTTTTTTGTTTGCTTATTTGTTTGTTTTTTTGTTTGTGTTTTTATTGTGTGACATGGTTTATAACAATAATTTTTTCAATTTTAATAATAATCCATATTACACACCAACCTCTTTTTCGGATATTACCAACCGGCACATCCTAACTTTAACCAACCTAGTGTGCCGGAATGGTCTTATCCGAATGAATATAACCCATGCCCCTCATCTTATGACCATAATTTCCATAACAATTTCAACTCTTCACAGAGTCCATGGGGTTTCGCTTCCCCCGAGTCCAATCTTCAACCAACTTGTCCTCCTTATCCACCTTGTCCACAATATTTCTAAGATTCATACTCAGATCCACCAGTTCAAAATAGAAAACCATCTATCTTGAAAATGATGAGTATGCATGAGTCCAAGCAACAATCACCATCAATCTTGGACATGATGATGCGTGAGTCCAAGCAACAATCACAGAATCTGATCGACTCACAATTTCATCACGATTGTCCCAACAACACTTCCTCTTTTCAAGTCTAATCACACCAAAATGATGCACCAATCGACTATGAAAAGATGCTTGAAGCCATGACTCAGGCTAGAATTGCTCGTGATCATGAAATAGATATGATGGTTCAAACTTTACGATCTCACCGTTCGGTCATTTCTGATATCGCTAACCATTCTCTTAGAGCCGAAGAGTCACGTTGCTTTGGAAAACAAGATTCTAGTTCAGTACAATCATTTAAACTTGCCCAAACTCTAATTTTTGAAAATGACATTGACAGTTTGGCAAGTTATTCTTTTCCTAAAATAGAACTTGAGAATGACTATGATCTTGAACCTCAACCTAGCGATTCAATTTTACTTCCTGATTCATTAATGACTCCGGTGTCTCCACCTGATTTCAATCTTTTCCCCGAGTCAACATTGGATCCTGTGCCAATTCATCATGAAATTGAATCACCCATTTTTGATGATCATATTGAACTTGACCAATTTTATAATTTTGAAAGTTCCATTAACAAATTGGCAAGTTCTCATCTTTATGAAATTGAACTCAATGAGAAATGTAACCTAGATTCTCAAATCTGTGATCAAGTTCAAATTCTCGAATCAATATTGACTCCTGTTTTGTTACCCGACTTAGGTAATATTTTAGAGTCAGTTTTGATTCCCACACCTATCATTCCTGAACTTAAATCACCAATATTAAGTCACATTCCATTGTGGGAAAATAATTGTGGACTAGAGTTTCAACTTCTTGATTTGGACCCACTTCTTGAACCAAGCTCGACTCCTGAACCCTTACTTGATTTAAGTTACTTTCCTGAGTCGGTATTCGTTCCCGTACTTCTGACGTCCAAGTCAATCATTCATCCTTTCACACTCCATTTTGGGACAAGGCGGTTAACACAATTGACTCTGAAAATAATTATGAAATTTGGAAATTTGATGGGGTGGAATTTTTAAAAAATGTTCATACAGACATCATTTTAGTGGGTTATACAAGAGAGATTTCTGATGGGTTCCTCCGAATTCCACAAAAAGTAGATTGGGTCGCATTCCGTGGACCAATTAGACCACCACCGGAACCACCACCTTGAGGTAACATCTACCTTCCCCTTCTTCTTTTTCATGCATAAATGCATTCATTCATACATTGAGGACAATGCATGTGATAAGTGAGGGGGAGGGTTTACTAACATACTAACATAGTTAGATACTAACTCAAAAAAAAAAGGGACAATATTTTGACTTATCTTTTGAAAGAAATCTAAGTTAGTCTTAAGAATTAGGAAAATCATGATTAGGATTTCTAAAAACCTGGTCAAAATAAATAAATTGTTGAATTTTTAGGTATAGGAGGAAAAATTGAATAATTAATTAGTCTTAATTTTTACCTTAATGAAATGTGCATACTTAATACATTTACATATCTAGGATTCTAAGACAAAGACTCTTGTGCTTTAAAAAAAATTAATTAAAATATATATATATATAAAATTAAAAAAAAAAATTTACTGATTAAGCTGGATACATGTGCCTCAAGAAGCATCAGTATTCACGCCTAAAGGTGATTGTATAAATAAAAACCTTAGTTTTGTGGCCTAGTTCACTCGAATCCTTTAGTCCGTGGGGTGTTTTCTCATCTGGTGCCCTAAAACCGACTGGTTTGGGAGCCACCGACTTTAAGTTCGCTACATGGGTGGATTAGAAAGCCTAAGGAAACTAAAAAAAATTAATTATATATGTACTAACACATCTAATAGTCAATTAGTTAGGTATGAGGGCCTCATGAAGCCTTGATACTTACACGAAAGAAAATTAGATGAGTTATACATATTAAAAAAAAAAAAGAAGAGAAAATAATAATAAAGAGGCATGAGTGTCCAAGTTAAGGAATTCCTAGTAAAGATTCACAAGGATGCATATGACTTTTAGTAACGAAAAAAACTATACAAAAATTCAGTTTTGATCCTTACCTAAAAAGGATAACAATTTACTATATAAAGACTAAGTTTAAGAATGAATAAAAATGATAATCCTAAAAACTTATAGATTACTTAGTCTCTTCAAACATATTTCAACTATTTTCCTTTTTATGGATTTTGTGGGTGTAATCCGCTGAAAACCCTCACGAGACAACACTCGTCCTCTAGGGTAACCTAGGGGTTTAACGGCATGTTGCACGTGCTAAGTGCAATCGTGATTCCTACGAAAGTGAGTTAGGATAGATTAATTTTTCTTTTCTTTTCCCCTTTCTTTTTGATTTTTACTCGAGGACGAGCAAAAAGATAAGTGTGGGGGTGTGATAGGTAGTAAAAAGTGCATATTTATCACTACATTTACTATCACATTTTCCTATTTATTCCTATAATTTTGCACTATTACTAATGTTTTATTATTTATTGTGTGCAGGCCTTGATTAATAAAAAAATAAAGAAATAAATCCCAAAAGAAGCCCAAAAAGCCCATGTCCAAGCCCAATGCAAAAGTTGCAATTACCAAGTGCCAAAGTTGCAATTAACATGAGCAAAATTTGCAATTGCAAAGAAGAGGAAAGGGATAGACTTCTACTCAATCCTAATCACTTGCAGGACAAGGATAAAGTTAAAAGGAGGAGAGTACAAAGATGAAATTCGTTTTAAAAGATTTGGAAGATTTGGATTTAGGGTAACTTGCTTCTCAAGTTATCCCGAATTTTCAAAATAAAGAGTCGGTATGGCAGATCTAAAAGGATACACCCAGATGGACGGACCAGAGGAGGCCAGCGCGAAAGCGCGTGGCCAGACGGCAATCTTTGGCCGCGGAAACGCGGCCAAAGCCGCGTTTCCGCGGCAATACGGATGAGACTGGATACCTGTTTTCGTGGGAGAGTTGTACCGGGACTCTACGTCTTCCGTCTCCTATAAATACCCCTGCAGAGCAACATAGAAGGGCGAACAATCGAGTACAGAGACAAAATTTAGGGTTTTTCTTAGGCTAACTTTTAGATTGTAACTTAGGTTTTTTTTATTTTTTTATTTATTTTTATGTAACTGAGAGGAGAGGATATTTTCATTGAGGAAGGAGATCAAGCTTGTACTGAGGTGACATCGGTGTAAGTAAAACTTTTCTTCCATTGTTAATTGAATAAACTTAAAGTTTATTTTTGTTCTTCTATTCTTGTTTTATTTTTGTTTCCCTCTAATGTCTTGCAATCAAGAGAATCTGATAGCTTCGAGACTGCTTAGCCGTTGAAGTGCCCTTGATGGCCTATGGTGATGAACAAATCTTCTCTTGCTAGTATAGTTTGTCTTTTGTTTTCGTAGTGTAGATTGAGAAGGGGAAGATCCTATATGTCATGCTTGATTTGCCTTCAAAGACAAGGTAAGTCGTCGCAACGGTTCCAAGGTAAGCAGACGCCGAAGAGGTAAGTATGTTTTTAGTTTTTAGTTTTCTTTCTTTTATTTCTTTAGTTTAGATTACCAACACCTCATTATTCCAATCTCTATTGCTCTTTTTCATTGTAAATATCATTATAAAAAAAAACAGAGAACTTACTAAACAAGCTTCCATCGCTAGTCCCTCCCTGTGGATCACGACCCGCATAGCCACTTGCTATAGCGGTAGTATTGAGCACCTTGCACATCCTATTCTTAAAACTGAAATTCTATATTCTTGTGTGCAGGTAAAAATTCAATCAGCAAGTTTTGACAAAAACTACAACTATGTATTTACCACATGAAGCATAGAAACATGAACATGCTAAAGAAATCATATATGGTAAAGCATGTAAATAAAATAGGAGTTTAGAGATAGTTATCAAACCAAATAGCTATGCTCTAAGTCTCCAAAACATGGTAGTTGTCCCACCAAACCTCCTTGATAGCGGTGCATCAAATGTGTGTCCATCGAGTCCATGTGCATCCACCATCAAGGCACAAAATCTCTCACGTCGTGTGAGAGCCCGCACCTACATCAAATACACAAGGTGGGGACTTTGGTACCCATTTTTTTTGGGTCCATGAGGGTTAGCATAGTAAGGAACTCAAACTTTCTTGTTAGCAAAATTTAAAGCATTTATCTTATCATAACAAAATTTGCTAAATGGCCTTTGCGGCCACAATGTGTACACTTGTACACTCTAAGATGCATATGTATATGAGTGTGGTCATGATGTACAAAGTGTGCATATGTATGATGAGGGTGATGTGCATGAATATGTAGAGTTTGTTTCTTTGAAAACAAGGACTCCAATCTAGAATGGTTAAAGCACATTTGCTCAAAGTTGAGCTCAAACAATCCACTTTATTTTTTAAAAAGTTGATCTCATTTTGATTAATAGTGGCATGTAAAGCATGGTGAGAATGAGAATCATTTTCTTATTTTTTTTAGAAACACTTTCTTTTTCTTTTTCAACAATTTTTCTTTTCAAAGAAGTGTTTTCATTTAAAGCATTCTCTTTTTGTTTTTCCACCAAAGCAACTTTATTTTTCAAAGTAGTGTTTCCTTCACAAAGATCATTTAATTTAGAAAGCAAGGAAACATTTTAATTTTTCAAATTTTCATTTTCTTTTTCAATGCATGCAACTTTATTTTTGAAAGAATCATTTTCTTTTAACATGCAATCAAATTTCTTTTTCAAATTCTTGTTATCCTTTTTAAGCATGTCATATTTTTCAAGTAATTGTTGACAAAAAGATGTAAGCTCATCATATGATATATCAACATCTTCATCTAGCTCGGATTCGGTGTTTACCTCAAGGGGGTTATCCCTTGGACTATGTAGCACACGTTGGAAGCCTCACTTCCAACATCCGAGTCGCTCCCCGCATAATATTGTTCTTTTCGCCAAGGGAGATCAAAGAGTTCCATACTACAAAAGCCGAATCAAGATTAACAACCCTAGACAAATAATCATCATTTATGGTAGATCTTAGAGCATGTAGGGCTTTTGCATTAGCCTCAATATTTTTGCCATTTAAACAATAAGAATCTCAAGTAGTGGCAAAATAAACATGAATGTCTAGGGCTTTGAGGTACAAAGACATCTTAACCATCCAAGTTTGGATGTTAAGAATGTCAAAGGTGGGAGGTGACATGAAATCCATGGTGTGTGTACAAATGTTGTGTTAGCTATAAATGAGGATCTTTAACTCTAGGTTGTAAGACCCAAATCGAGAGCACGTGGCACTGATACCAATTGTAATCACCTAGAAGGGGGTGAATAGGTATGAGCTAATCTAATAGACAATTAATGCGGAATTAAAACTTATTTAATACAAACTAAAGCTTCTTAAACTAAACACCAAGTATAACACAAGAGTGTAGCCGGATTCCCCGTGAAGGACTCTAGACTAACTCCTCAAGATTCCTCTAAATAAGAGGAGAGGTGCCGCGTTGGCTCTCTTGGTTGAATATTAGTGTTAGCAAACAAACCCTAAGCATATAACAATTAAGCACATAAAGTATATCAAGCATATAAGGATAAAAGCAATATAAGCATGCAAGATATAAAGACAAGTAAGAGATAGAGAGAGAGCAATCACAAACACGGGAGATTTGTTTCGAGGTTCGAGCACACTTGCTCTACGTCCCCGCCTTCAACACTTGAAGGATTTCCACTATAATCGAACCCTCTGGATCACTCGGTGCCGCAACACTTACAAGGCGAGTTCACACTTGAACTCCTTGGACTCTCTAGTCCCTTCACTCGTTCCTGCAAGAACACACCGCAAGCCCACTAGCTCGCCGAGGCCGCACCTCAAATAAAAAGTTCACACAAGAACTTGAAACACCGCGAACCCGCAAGTCCACCTCCTCAAAGTACAAAGTAGAACTTTGGTGATCACAACACTTTGATCACCTAAAATCCTCTCACAACAAAGATCCCTATAGGTAAATATAGTAATGGATAGCTCAAGTGTTTGTGAGAAAAACAAGGATGGAATGTGTGGGGAAAACTCAAGAAAATCACTTTGAAAACACTCTTGATAAACTTCCCTTTTGATTGGAAATATTTTCTCTCAAATAAGTGGAGAAAACCTCTTAATAGAGTAGGAAAAACTATCTTTAAAACTCTCCAAAAATCTTAGCTAAAACAGCCCAAGAAAGACCCAATTTATAGGCCATCCAAAAACTAGCCGTTACAGCCCAGTCAGCAGCTCTGACTGCTGTCGGTCGACCGGCCTGGTCGACCGCCAACGGTCAGAAATCTGACCGTTGGGGTAGCGGTCGACCGGCCCGATCGACCGAGGTCTTGGAACAGAGAGCAGAGCTCTCTGCCGGTCGACCGACCCGATCGACCGGGGCTTTCCAGAGTGCAGAAGCTCTCTGGCGGTCGCTCAGTGACCAGCCCTCCAGCCAAACTGGCGTGCATGTCTGTGCATGTAGGTCAACTGACTCGGTCGACTGACTCCTACCTTCGTCGATCGGTCCGATCGACGGCAGAAGCCAGGACAGATCTTTTTAAGGGATTAAAAGGTTGACTTTTTATCTAAAATAAAATCCCATAAATTTACGAAAAATCTATAAAAATAGGTTCAATATTATACTTTGATAAACAAACATGTTTGAGTAAAATCAAGACATGTTACAAACATTCTGAACTATTTTTGTAACTTAGAAATTTTGGCTTAAAACAAAAAACTGTATTTTTCAAATTGGTTTTTCAAAAACTTATTTTTCAAAAACTTCTCCAAATACAAAAATAAGATATTTTAAACACTTTTAAAGCATAGAGTGTATGGATATGATTCACTACACATACATGATGAAATATCTATATTTTTGACAATAAGCACTAAAGCAGTTTTGGTTAAAAACACATGTATATAATAAACTCCAAAAACCAAACAGGTATTTTGTCAAAATGAAAAGTCTTTTCCAAAATGAAAATTCTTTTATGAAAACTCATCTAAATCAAGAGTGCGTGTCTATATGGTATACTTGAGCAATCCACCAACTATTCTATCCTTTACATTTTATCTAAAAACAAAATCTTAATAAAACAAACCTACACACAAGTCTTGATCTTGAAGGTCTTCACTTGAAGTCTTCTCATCTTTTTGACTTGGTCCAAACTTGATCCAAAGAGCTAGACTCCTCTTGAGTACTTGATGTGGTCTTGATGCATAGGCTCTTGAATCAAATCGTGCTAGCTCTAAAACTTGACTTTAAACCCTTTGTTGAAGCTAAACACCAACTAAGATCTTGATCATAAATCTGAGACTAATTAAACACAAGATCATTAGTACTATAACTACATGAGTTGATCATCATCAATACTAGAGTGATGGGTCATTGGGCCAACACAATGAACCCAAATGGCTGAGTCATTGAATCTCCTCCCCACGATCGTCATGAAGAATAACAGTCTTCAACTTGAGCTGATCTATCTCACCAACTTGAGATTCATGATCCTTAATCAACTTTTGTAGATTCATCTTAGTTCCTACAACTGCAGACAGCTTAATATCTTCATCAATGTCTTCAGCATTGATTGAGGGAAAACCTTCATGTAGTAAATACATAATTTCAAGAGTACAGAACAGAAGTGCAAGTGCTCAATGTTACAGCTATAGTGAGTGACTATACGAGTCATGATCCATAAAGAGGGACTAGTGATGGAAGCTTTTTATAATATCTCTTTAGTTCACAAAAAGTGGTTAAAGTTCTTCTTTCAGTTCTTTAAAAGAAAAAGAAAATAAGTTATTTTAAATTGTTAAGAAAGTGGTAGATTGAGAAGGTGGACAAAAATAGAAAATGAAATTATGCACAGAAAGTGAAAAAGTGAATAGAGATGAGAGTTGATGATGATCTAAACTAACAATTAAAAGAAAGGAAAAGAAAACTAAAGAACTTACTTACCTCTTCCGGTTGATGACTTATCTGGAATCTTTGTCAACAAGGTACTTTGCTTGAAGGCGAGCAAAGCATGACAGATGAGATCTTCTCCATTCTCGATCTACACTAAGAAATGAAGGTGCAAGCTAAACTACCATAGAAATGGTTGTTAATCACCATAGTCCATAAATGACACTTACAAGAGTGAGGCAACTTTGAAGCTGTTGGAGTCGTTTGGATTCACTAACATGGAAGAGAGAAGCAACAAAAACAAGAGCAGAAAAGAAACTTCGATTGAATTGAATAACAATGAAAGAAAAGAAGAATACTTATACTGGTGTCACTCTCAGTACAAGCACTCTTATTCCCCTATGAAACTATTCTTCGATCCAAGTTACATAAAAAAATAAAAATTACATTTAAATGAGAAAGAAAAACAAAAGTTAAACTTATACAAAAATCTATTCTATTCTCTACTTGATCGTCCCTCTGCCTCTGATGTGTGGGGTATTTATAGGATAGAAATGAATAAGGAAATGAGTGAAAAGATAGGGGGAACTGGCTATTTCTGAAATTGAATCCTCCCCTTATCTCTGATTTGATGTTGATATTCAATTCCAATCTGCAGCTTATTGGCATATTGATTGCTGAATATAACTTATCAAATGATAGAATTAGAAATAGTATCAACTTAATAGTTGTATCCCTTTAAGTTTTCTTTCTAGATCATCTTAAATCATCAAATTTGAGTTTCGATAGCGAAAGTTATAATAAAAATACTAAATGTATTCAGTTTGAATCTGAGTCTAAATTGTTTATCTTCGCTCTATCCATTTATCCTATTGGATTTTAAATTCAGTTTTACATTTGATGATCTATCTCTTTATCCTTAGCAAAACTGATAAGGTCTTCTTCTAATCTTGTTTTCTTTGAATTTGGGTGATATTATCTCATCTGATATACCCGGCCTTCAGATAAGATGGCCTTTAGAACCTCCATATTTGATTCGATGCCCTTTCTTTTGAACTTTTGGATTTAATTGGATAAATTTGTCTATCTCTCTATTTTCTTTCTTAATTATCCTACAAGCCATTAAACATGAAAATACATTAATAGCAGAGTTTTATTTAAATAAAAATGCATAAATGTGACACATGTGATATGAAAATATGCAACGTACGTGTGTGATCACACCCCACACCTATCTTTTGCTCGTCCTCGAGCAAAACATCAAAACTAAACCTAAAAATTCATTGGACCACTTTCGCAGGTCATGCTAATGCACTGAGCATGTGCAACAAGCCGTTAAACCTCTTGATTGAGTTTGAACCTGCACAAAAATCTTTAAGATTAAAGAGTGCAAGTTACTCAATTCTACCGCTATAGCAAGTGGCTATGCGGGTCGTGATCCACAAGGAGGGACTAGCGATGAAAGTTTTTTAGTAAGTCTTCTTTTAAGATACAAAGTATGGTTAAAGTTCTTTTTTAGTTTCTTAAAAAGAAAAGAAAAATAAATTACAATGAAGTTAGGCAGAAAGTGAGAGATTGAGAAGATGGAGAAACCAGAATTGGATATGTAGAAAGAAATGGAAAAGGAGTGATTAAAGAAGTGGGTGTTGTTGATCTAATCTTAAGAAATAAAAGAAAAGAAAGAAAAAATTAAAGAAATACTTACCTCCTTTGGTTGATGACTTACCTGGAACCCCTGCATGTTCTACCTTACTTCGGAGGTGTTCAACGCATAAGCCATAAGATCGAGCTCAGTCCCCATTCGCATTATATCATCTAGACGAACAAGAATGAAATGATACGGAGTCTTGAGGAGGAGACATCATCATGAAATATCGTTGGCACTCACACAAACGTTGTTATACTGATGCTTCTAGATTCACTTGAATCCTTATCATAACCAAAAGTGGAAGAGTAGAAAGAAGAAGAAGGAAACAAAAGTAAAGACAAACATAAAAAAAAAAGTTACCTTTTATTCTTGCAGAAACGATGGAAGAAAGGAGGAGGTATATCGGTGTCATTCTCAACATAAGCCTCTCTCTTACTTACATGAATCTCAATCTAACCTAAGCTTACAAAGAAATAAAAATTACATGAAAAGAAAACAAAAAACCTACACTACAAAGAATGAAAAACTGGACTAAATCCTATCTCTGCATGTCTTCTTGGTCCCTTTGAGATTATAGGTATTTATAGAAGAAATGCAGAGGTTAGAGGAGCATGAAGATAGGGAAAGCTGGCTATTTCTGAATTTGAATCCTCTTCTTATCTCCAAGCTTGATTTGATGTAGATATTCAGTTCTGATCTGCAGTTTCTTGGCGTGTTGATTTCTAAATATCACTTATCAAATGACAGAAGTAGAAATAGTGATCAACATAAGAGTTGTAGCACTATATGTCTGCTTTCTGGATCATCTTGAATCATTAGATTTTAGATTCAGTAGAGAAAGTTATGATTCAAATACTAAAATGTATCCAGTCAGAATCTGAGTCAAACTTGCTTCATCTCATCCGTTGATCTTCTCTCTATCCATTTGTCTCTCTGCATTTGATATTATCCTTGGTTGATCTTTAGCTAACCAAAATGAATTTATAAAAATCTGAATTTTATCGGTTTTCATTTGGTGTTATCTTTCTGATTTGCTCTGATCTTCAGCTGAACATTTGCCCCAATCCTTGATTTATTCTAACTAGATCTGGGATCATCCTCAGCTAACCAAATAGATCCAGTTAAATCTGATTTTAACTGATATTTATTTAGTTTAATCCTCTTTCTCCCCATGATTATCTTCTGCAAAATAGACATTTAAGACAAGGAATTTAGCAGATTTATTATATGATAAATGTAGAATGTAATAAAGAATAATGCAATAAATGTGTACAATCACCTCTAGGTTACCCCTTGAGGATGAGTTCTGTCTCGTGAGAGATTTCAATGGATTGCACCCACAAAATTCATAAAAAAAAGAGATAGAAACAAAGTGTTAGTATTTTTGAAAAGCATTTGAAAAAAGAGAGAAAATATTTGAAGTATTATTGTAAGAGTTTAAGTAATCTATAAGTTATAGGAAAATCAAAATTTTCATTCCTAAACTTAATCTCTATTCAAAAACTTGTTATCAATCAAGGTAAGAAGTTAAACTGTATTCCTCATCTACTCTATTACTTTATCCTAAGTCATATGCACCTTCGTGACCGTGAAATTTTGATTAAGGGTTCTTTAACTCTAATTATTATGGCTTATTTTATTTATTTTTATATATATATATATATATTTTTTGTGGTATTATTTCTTACTTCTATTAGGCTTTCTAATCTGCCCATGTAACAAGCCTTTAATTAGTGACTCCAAAACCAAACAGTCTTAAGGCAGGGGGTGAGAAAACACCCCAAGGAGTTAAAGACTTGAGCAAACAAGGCCACAAAACTAAAGATTTTGTTAGATAACCACTTTTAGGCGTGAATACTTGTGCTTTATGAGGCACAAATTGTAAATCATCTAGAGGGGGGTGAATAGGTGTTAATGCTAATCTAGAAACTAAATGCGCTAAATGCGGAAGCTTAAAACTATTTTGCAACACACTTAATACAACACACAAGTGTAGCCAAATTTCCCGTGAAGGGCTCTGGACTAACTTCTCTTGATTCCCCTAAATATGGGTTGAGGTGCTATATGAAGCTCTTGTGGTTAAGTACAAGTGAGGCACACACACAAACAAGCCAAGCATATAATGGATATATAGCAATATGAAAGATGCAAGGCACAACACAAGCAATATATGATATGAATGAATGAATGATGCTATGCACAATATAGAGAGAGAGAGTTTAGAGACAAGTGGATCAAACGCAAACACAAAGATATGTTCCGAGGTTCGAGCCCCTAGCTCTACGTCCCCGCCTTCACGGAGAAGGATTTCTAATCCACTAAAGGAGTACCGAACTCCTCTCTCAACCTTACAATGCCACCGAGGCAAAACAACCACAATCCACCTCTACCGAAGAGGGATAAGGCCCGTAGCCAATACAATCACAATCACCCCTACCGAAGAGGGATCCAAACACCACTCCAATCAACCTCTACCAAAGAGGGATACACAAATAAAGGAGGGTTTACAACTAGTGGTTTCTTTCAACCACAAACAATCTTTCTTTTTCCCACAAACAAATGATCCTAATAGATTAGGATAGGTGATAGCTCAAGTGGAAAAACTAGGTGTTTTGGAAAACAAAAACTCAAAGAAATAATCTTGGGAAAACTCTTGAAGATAATGGAAATGAAGAACAAACACAAATCTCCCAAAATTCAATTCCTTTGTTTTTTCTAAAAACCTAAAACAAATAAGATGAATCCTTTTTGGCACAAAACTCTTTTGAAAACTTGTTTAAAACAGTAGAGAAAGTCTGGAAATTTTAGCTCTAAAAATCTTAGTTAAAACCCCCAAGAAATGGGGTATTTATAGGCCCAAAAGAAAATTAGCCGTTAGGCTGATCTGTCAGCCTGACAAGCTGGCGGTCAACCGGCCGGGCCGACCGCCAACTGTCAGAAATATGACCGTTAGGGCATCCGATCGACCGCACGGCCGACCGCTCAGATACAGAGAGCAAAGCTCTCTGGTCCGGTCGACCGCTCGGTCGGCCGGCCCACTGTGCTGCTAGACGTGCACAAGGCTGTGCACGTCGGTCGACCGCAGGGTCGACCGGCCCTTGGTTCGGTCGACCGTGCGGTCGGCCGACCTGGCCTGTCAGCCACTGTCCTGGGTCAGAAGCTGGGGTTAAAATTATTTTTAAAAAATCTTTTATCTCTTTTAAAAATCCTCAAAAAAAGTTTTATCATTTTGCATTGATAAATAAACATGTGATAAAAAGTTTAGCTCAAATATCAAGCATATGAAACCATTTTGTGTTTTATCATTTTTATCAAAAACCAAATCTTATATTTTATCAAACTTGGATTTTTCAATACATGAATAGGAAAGTCAAAATAAGTTTGTTTAAAAGTTAAGCATGCATGTATAGAATGAATCTACTATACATAAACCAATTAAACTTGTTTTGATCAACTATTCATGAAAAAAAATATTGGTTAAACCAAAACCGAAAAACCAATATCCAAACATAAAACGTGTGTGCTGTGCACTTGAGCATATCAACTATACTAAGCTTTACACATGGATCTAAAACACACTAAACTAAACTAGGATACCTAAGTCTTCTTGATGATCTTTCATCTTCAAGTCGACTCGATCCCAAATGTGATCCACCGAGTGCAAAGGTATGATCTTGATGCTCGGGTACTGGAATCACCATGTGAAAGCTTCTAAACTCCTCTTTTTGAAGCAATCACCAACTAATATCTTGATTAATGATCTGAGACTAAAAACACAAGAATATTAATAAACATAACTACATGAGTTAATCATCATCAAAACTAGAGAGGAAGGCCTCCAGTCCAACAATCTCCCCCTTTTTGATGATGACAAAACTCATGGAGTTATATATGCATGGATTAAAGTTAAGCTTCAAAGAAGCTCCCCCTTAACTCATGCATAAATAAATAAACATAAATATGCAATGATATATATGAAACATGAAACATGAATAGATATTGATTGAACTTTTTCCTGCACACAAAATATAAAATATTAGATCAGAGAATTAAAGGTGTGCAAGTGCTCAATTCGAATCCGCTATAGCAAGGCTATGCGGGTCGTGATCCTTAGGGAGGGACTAGCGATGGAAGCGTTTGTAAGATTCTCTAAAATTTTATTTATTTTATTAGTTATGATGGTATTTACAAGGAAGCGTGGTGAAAAGAATTTGAGAGAGATAGAGATAGAAATCTAAACTAAAGAAAGAAAGAAAGAAAGAAACACATACCTCTTCAGTCTGCTTACCTTTTGAACCGTTGCGATGATTTACCTTTTCTTGGAAGGCGTACAAGCATGGCGTATAGGATCGTCCGTCTTCTTAATCTACACTATGAAATAAAAGACAACTATGAAGACCTGTTCATCGCCATAGGCCATCAAGGGCTCTTCTTCGGCTAGGTAGTCTCGAAGCAGTTGGTTCTCATGGTGGGCAAGACATTAGAGAGAAAATAGAAGAAAGCAAATACTGAGATACACAAGATTAAACAAGAACAAAAAAAACAAAATAATAAAAGAACAAAAACAAACCTCGATTCGATTATTAAACAATGGTGGAAAAATAAAACTTACACCGACTGTCACCATCAGTACAAGTAGATCCCTTCCTCCATGAGAACATCATCTCCTCTCAGTTTTTACAAAAAGGAAAAAAAATAAAAATTACAATGGAGGAGAGAAAATTTAAACTACAAGAAGAAAACCTAAACCCTAGATTTGGCCCTCTGGCTCTGCCTCTGGACGCTCTGTACGTTGCACTGCAGGGGGTATTTTTAGGTGCAAAAGGAAGTAGAGTCCCATCACAACTCCTCCACGAAAACAGGTGACGGGATAAGGTAGGATTGCCGCGGAAACGCGGCTTGGGCCGCGTTTCCGCGGCACTACAGTGGCTGCTGGCCACGCGCTTTGGCGCGTGGCTTCTCCTGATCCGTCCATCTGGTCGTTTTCTTCTGGAAGCTTGATCCTGGGCTCTTTATCTTGGGATTTCCAGATAACTTAGAGATCAAGTTATCTAGATCTCAAATCTCCCAATATCTTTATCCACGAATTTACTTATCTCTGCACTCTTCTCTTTGGCTTTTATCCTCATCTGCAAGTGTTTAGGGTGGATAGAAGTCTATCCTTCCCTATTCTTTAATATTTGCAACTTTAGCCCTTATGTATTTGCACTTTTGACATTTGGTATTTGCACTTTTGCACTTGGGCTTCAAACATGGGCTTTTGGGCTCTTTTTAGGCTTTAATTCTTCCTTTTTATTATTTCGAGGCCTGCACTCAATAAATTACAAAATATTAATAAATGTGCAGAATTATAGATATAAATATGAAAATGTGATGGTAAATATAATGATAAAAATGCACTTTTCACTACCAATCACACCCCCACACTTATCTTTTTGCTCGTCCTCGAGTAAAAATCAAAGAAAAATTAATCTAACCTAACTCACTTTCGTAGGAATCACGGTTGCACTTAGCATGTGCAACAAGCCGTTAAACCTCTAGGTTACCCTAGAGGATGAGTGTTGTCTCGTGAGGGTTTTTAGCGGATTGCACCCACAAAATCCATAAAAAGAAAATATTTGAAATACTTTTGAAAAGACTAAGTAATCTATAAGTTTTTAGGATCCTCATTTTTATTCATTCTTCAAACTTAGTCTTTATAAAGTGAATTGTTTTCATTTTAGGTAAGAATTAAAATTGAATTTCTAATATAGTCTTTTTCGTTACCAAAAATCATATGCATCCTTATGTTTTTACTAGGAATTCCTTAACTTGGACTCTCATGCCTCTTTATTATTTATTAATATATATATATATATATATATATATATATATATATATATATATATATATATATATATATATATATATATTTTTTTTGATATGTATAACTCATCTAATATTCTTTCGTGTAAGTATCAAGGCTTCTTGGGGCCCTAATACCTAACTAATTGATTATTAGATGTGTTAGTACATATAAGTAATTTTTCTTAGTTTAGGCTTTCTAATCCACCCATGTAGCGAACTTAAAGTCGGTGACTCCCAAACCGGTCGGCTTTAGGGCACCAGGTGAGAAAACACCTGCGGACTCAAATTCGAGTGAACTAGGCCACGAAACTAAGGTTTTATTATTTTATATTTATTTCACTCACCTTTAGGCGTGAATACTTATGCTTCTTGAGGCACATGTATCCAGCTTAAATGTGCAGAATCCAACTTTTTTTTTTAATATATATGAGGCACAAAGGTCTTTGTCTTAGAATCCTAGATATGCATTAGGTATGCACATTTCATTAAGGTAAAAATCAAGACTAATTATTTATTCAATTTCTCCTCCTATACCTAAAATTTAAACAATTTATTTATTTTGACCAAGTTTTTAGAAATCCTAATCATGATTTTCCTAATTCTTAAGACTAACTTAGATTTCTTTCAAAAGATAAGTCAAAATATAGTCCTTTTTTTTTAATTTTTTTTTTTATTAGCAAATTTTGTTAGTTTCTACCTATGTTAGTATGTTAGTAAAGCCCACCCCCACACTTATCTCATGCATTGTCCTCAATGTATGAATGAATGCATATATGCATGAAACAGAACAAGGGAAGGCGGAAGTTACCTTAGGGTGGTGGTTCCGGAGGTGGTCTAATTGGTCCACGAAATGCGGCCCAATCAAGATGACAGATAATTTGGTGGAACCCACCAAAAACTTTCCTTACATAACCTACTAAAATATATGTATAATCAATTTTTAGTATTTCCACCCCATCAAATTTCCAAATTTCATAATAAATTTCAGAGTTAATTGTCTCAACCTCCTTGTCCCAAAATGGAGTATGAAAAGATGGAATTATTGACTTGGATATTATAGGTACGGGAACGAATACCGACTCAAGGAAGATGCTCAAATCAAGTAAGGGCTTAGGAGTCGGGCTAGGTTCAAGAATTGAGTCCAAGTCAAGAAATTGAAACTCAAATCCACAATCTTCTTCCCATAATGGAATGTGACCTAATATGGGTGATATCTCTTTACTTCCAATATTAAGGAATTCTAGCTCATCGCCATACAATTCTTCAAAACTAAGGTCAACATCTTCCGTCAGAATTGTACAATCAGTTTCAGAAGTAAAGAGATTGTGAGAATCTAGGTCGCATATCTCATTGGGTTCAATGTAATAAAAAGAACTTGCCAATTTATTCATAGGATTTTCAAAATTGCACAATTGGTCAAGTTCAATATGATCTTCTAAAATGGGTGATTCGATTTCATGATGAATTGGAATAGGGTCCAATGTTGACTCGGGAAAAGTGAAATCAGGTGAAGACACTGGAGTCATTATTGGATCAGGAAATAAAATTGAATCATCAAGTTGGGAATCAAGATCATATTCATCCTCAAGTTCTATTTCAGGAAAGGAAAAACTTGCCAAATTATCAAGAATTGGAGTTTCGGCAAGTTCAAATGATGGCACTGAAATAGAATCTTGTTGTCCAAAGCAACTTGGTTCGTCGGCTCTAAAAGAGTGGTCAGCGATATCAGAATTAGCCGGACGGTGAGAACGTAAGGATTGAACCATCAAATCTATGTCATGCTCACGAGCTAATCTAGCCTGAGTCATGGCTTCAAGCCTCTTTTGTGATTGGGCTTGGAAAAAGGAAGTGTAATCGTGATGAAGATGTGAGTCGGTGGACTCACGCATCATCATGTCTAAGATTGATGGTGGTTGTTGCTTGGACTCGTGCATACTTATCATTTCCCCGATAGATGGTAATCTATTCTGAATGGGGGGATCAGAGTATGAATCATTGAAAGAATGTGGACTAGATGGATATGAAGGACAATTTGGTTGAGAATTAGACTCGGGGGACTCGAAACCCCATGAACTCTGTGACGAGTTGAAATTATTATGGAAATTATAGTCATAAGATGGAGGGTGTGGGCTATATTCATTCGGATAAGACCATTCCGGCACACTAGATTGGTCAAAGTTATGATATGCCGAGTTGGTAATATCCGAATAATAGTTAGGTGTGTAATATGGATTAAAATTGGAATTATTATTATATGCCATATCACACCAACACAAACAAAAAAAGAAAACAAACAAATAAACAAACAAAAAAGAAAAATTCTAACCTAAGTTAGGGTAGACCTATGACCTAGACGACTCCTAACTGGTTAGACTGTCCACGGGAGGTAGGGTGCAGACTTTGACCACAAGTTAATCAGCCAGGTCAGGGCAAGAGTGGTGGGAGGTTTTCCGTCAAAGACGTTTCTTAATTAAATAACCACCAATCTTCGGTCTTTCGGCCCTCAATCCCTTTCCTAGACACTGATTTGACAAGAGTCAACTTCCAGCACTGTTCCCCCTTAGGATAATCTCCTATTGAGTCCGAGATGTCCCTAGGGCCAACGTCTACTAATTTTTAAGTTAGGCTTGGGTTAGTGAGTGCTTGGGATATGATTTTTGGGCTAAGGAAGGGTGATGAAATCCCCACCTTATCTTGTTAATGGGTTATGCCCTTAAGATGAATTAGTACAAGTGTACAAGATAAATAGATAAGAATCACTCAAAGCAGAAAATCAACCAAGAGATGAGTCCTATTCTACATGCAATGCGTACGTACCTTGCCTCCCCAGCACTCTTCAACAGTAAAAATAAATAACTTGAAAAGACACGTGCCTAATATGCAAATGTCTAATCAATTTTTATTTTTAAAAACAAATAATTTACTGTTGAATTATTAGCAATTTACAGGTATATCACAGAACAAAACAGAATAGAGCAGTAAACAGAATTTACAATTTGCAGCAACCTGCAAAAAGTTGAATCAGTAGTTCTCTACTGTTGCCGCGTTTCCGCGGCTCTGGCCGCGGATCCGCGGCAATACAGTAGGTTCTGGTGCTCTGCCTTCGAGGGCAGAGGCACAGAATAGCTGTATGTCCACTGCTGCTGCTATGTTTCTGTTTCCTGTTCTCCAAACCTGCAAACAGAAAAGAATAAAAGAATAGTTAATATTTTTTTTTAGAGATAAAAACTTACCGTCCCTCCCCGGCAACGGCGCCAATTTTTTGATTGAACTTTTTCCTGCACACAAAATATAAAATATTAGATCTGAGAATTAAAGGTGTGCAAGTGCTCAATTCGAATCCGCTATAGCAAGGCTATGCGGGTCGTGATCCTCAGGGAGGGACTAGCGATGGAAGCGTTTGTAAGATTCTCTAAAATTTTTATTTATTTTATTAGTTATGATGGTATTTACAAGGAAGTGTGGTGAAAAGAATTTGAGAGAGATAGAGATAGAAATCTAAACTAAAGAAAGAAAGAAAGAAAGAAACACATACCTCTTCAGTCTGCTTACCTTTTGAACCGTTGCGATGATTTACCTTTTCTTGGAAGGCGTACAAGCATGGCGTATAGGATCGTCCGTCTTCTTAATCTACACTATAAAAAATAAGACAACTATGAAGACCTGTTCATCGCCATAGGCCATCAAGGGCTCTTCTTCGGCTAGGTAGTCTCGAAGCAGTTGGTTCTCATGGTGGGCAAGACATTAGAGAGAAAATAGAAGAAAGCAAATACTGAGATACACAAGATTAAACAAGAACAAAAAAAAACAAAAATAATAAAAGAACAAAAACAAACCTCGATTCGATTATTAAACAATGGTGGAAAAATAAAACTTACACCGACTGTCACTATCAGTACAAGTAGATCCCTTCCTCCATGAGAACATCATCTCCTCTCAGTTTTTACAAAAAGGAAAAAAAATAAAAATTATAATGGAGGAGAGAAAATCTAAACTACAAGAAGAAAACCTAAACCCTAGATTTGGCCCTCTGGCTCTGCCTCTGGACGCTCTGTACGTTGCACTGCAGGGGGTATTTATAGGTGCAAAAGGAAGTAGAGTCCCATCACAACTCCTCCACGAAAACAGGTGACGGGATAAGGTAGGATTGCCGCGGAAACGCGGCTTGGGCCGCATTTTCGCGGCACTACAGTGGCTGCTGGCCACGCGCTTTGGCGCGTGGCTTCTCCTGATCCGTCCATCTGGTCGTTTTCTTCTGGAAGCTTGATCCTGGCTCTTTATCTTGGGATTTCGAGATAACTTAGAGATCAAGTTATCTAGATCTCAAATCTCCCAATATCTTTATCCACGAATTTACTTATCTCTGCACTCTTATCTTTGGCTTTTATCCTCATCTGCAAGTGTTTAGGGTTGGATAGAAGTCTATCCTTCCCTATTCTTTAATATTTGCAACTTTAGCCCTTATGTATTTGCACTTTTGACACTTGGTATTTGCACTTTTGCATTTGGGCTTCAAACATGGGCTTTTGGGCTCTTTTTAGGCTTTAATTCTTCCTTTTTATTATTTCGAGGCCTGCACACAATAAATTACAAAATATTAATAAATGTGCAGAATTATAGATATAAATATGAAAATGTGATGGTAAATATAATGATAAAAATGCACTTTTCACTACCAATCACATGTGATTGGTAGTCAAAAGTGCATTTTTATCATAACATTTACCATCACATTTTCATATTTATTCATTTAATTCTGCACAATTATTAATATTTTATTATTTATTGTGTGCAGGCCTCGAATTATTATTTTAATAATAAATAAAGCTTAATGAAGCCCAAAAGCCCATATTTGAAGCCCAGGTGTAAAAGTGCAAATATCAATTGTCAAAGTGCAATTATGCAAGGGCTAAAGTTGCAATTATTAAAGATGAGGGAAGGATCGAATTCTACCCAACCCTAAACTCTTGCAGGATGAGCATAAGAGCCAAAGATAAGAAGGAAAGTCGTGATAAAAGATTTTGGATAATTGAGATCAAGGTAACTTGATTACCAAGTTATCTCGAAATCCCAAGATGAAGAGCCAGGATCGAACTTCCAGAAACAAACGCCCAGATGGACGGATCAGGAGAGGCCACGCGCCAAAGCGCGTGGCCAGCAGAGCCAGTATAGCCGCAGAAATGCGGCAAGGACCAGGTTTCCGCGGCAGTTTGATCTCATCTGGCTACCAGATTTCGTGGGCTACTTTATCCGGGACTCTTTGCCCCTCTGCACCTATAAATACCCCCTGCAGTGCAACGTACAGAGGGTCCAGCGTCCAGCGAGCCAGAGGTCCAAATCTAGGGTTTCTTCTTTAGGTTCTCTTTTCTTCTTTTGTAATTTTTATTTTATGTAAGTGAGGGAGAGAGCTATGTTGAGAGTGACACCGATGTATGCTTCTCTTCTCTTCCATTGTATCAAGTAATAAAGGTAACTTTTCTTTTTATGTCATTGCTTTATTTTCCTTTTTGTTCTCTTTTTCTATTTTTATCTCTGTTGGTTTATGATGAGCATGCAAGTGATTTCCAAAGCACAAGTATAACGAATCTTGGTGGGTGCCAACGATATTTCATGGTGATGTTCTCCTCCTCAAGGTACGTATCACTTCATACTTACCCAAACTTGATGATATAATGCGAACAGGGGACTGAGATCGATCCTATGGTTTATGCGTTCAACGCCTCCAAAGCAAGGTAGAAAGTGTTAGGATTTCATGTTTTTCTTCAACCAAACTAAGGTTAGTGTTTATTTCTTTTCTTTTCTTTTCTTTTATTTTTGTAGATTAAATCACCATCTCCCAATTCTTTCTTTCTCATCTCATTATAAATACCACCTCTAATCCTCCATCTTCATAATCTACCGCCTTCTTCCTAACTTAACTTTAACTATTCTTTTTGTTAACTTAAAGAAAATAATTTTTAGAGATAACTTACAAACGCTTCCATCGCTAGTCCCTCCCTGAGGATCACGACCCGCATAGCCTTGCTACAGCGGATTCGAATTGAGAACCTTGCACAACTTGTTCTAAATCTAATTCCTTATTTTTGTGTGCAGGTTAAAACTCAATCAAAATTTTGGCGCCGTTGCCGGGGATATGTATAAATAATAAAAAGGCTCTAGATACACAATGAAATGTTCAAAAAAAAAACAAAACATGCTCTAGATACCAATTAAAATTAAACTAAATTAAACTTAATATATGCAAACAATAAATATGCATATATAAACCAAAATCTTTCTCCCCCTTTTTGTCAATCATCAACAAAGGGGTAAAAACCAAAAAAAAATAAAATCTTCTCCCCCTTTTAATGCAAAGAAACAGTCATCAATAAGGGTAAGAGCAAAACCAAATCAATAAATTTTTCTCCCCCTTTTTGTTCGAAACAATGAATCAACAAAAGGGTTAATAAAGACAATGTTTTCCCCCTTTTTGTCTAAAACAAAAACAAAACCAAATAGGGGTGACAATCAATTAAGATATCAATTGAAAATATGTCAAAGTAACATCTTGATACCAATTGAAAGTAAACATAGATCAATCAACAAATGGTATATGTGGTATACATTCATGAAGAGGAAGATGTGAAGCTTCCCTACATAGATACATTACATGAAGGAGAGATGACAAGCCCTAATTCACATAACGTACACTATGCAATGCATAAGAGGAGATGTGAAGCTCCCCCTACACACGTGTACCACATAAAGAAGAGATTGTCAAGCTCTTCAATATAAGATACACTCATCATGAATCTATATGTAGAAGAGATGTTAAGCTCTCCTTGCATATAGGCATTACAAATCAAAACTTTTGAATTTTTTCTTTAAACAAAATTTTAATATACCAATTTTAAAACATTCAAATAAACATCAAATAAACATCTTGATATCAAAAGAGAGTATTTTTCTTTTTAAGTATATGATATCAATTTAAAATTTTTATTTTCTATCATAAAGCAAGGGAGTGGAAATACAAATACCAATTGTAAACATGAAAATCGAATTTCTCCCCCTTTATGAAATACCAACAAAAACAATGCGTAGGCTTGAAATAAGATACCAATTGAAAATTTAATCAATTGAAACAAAGATGGAGCTCAAGCTTAGCATTAACACAAACATATATATGTATGAAAAATAGATACCAATGGAAATTGATATTCTTGGAATTAAAAAACATACATACATATAAACATATATGAGTATACAAGAAATGTCAAGATTGATACCAATTGAAAGAATTCAATGATACTAATTGAAACAACAATAATGATCAAGTGTATATCTCATATAACTACACCCAACCATGTTCAAGTTTAAAATGATTTTCAATATAAAGCATACATGAGCATGATCTCACATCCAATCACCCATGGATGGTAGGAGTTTTTAAAAAATAGATTTGAAAAATAATGTGTGTTTGAAAACTCTACTAAAAAGAAGAATATCGCAACTAGTTAAATGGAAAAACTTGTAAACTAGTACAAAATCCTTCAAGCAAAGAATAAAACAAAATTATTTTTCATAAAACATGAAATCCACATGATAATCAACACTCTTAGTCAAATAAGCATAAATATGACTCATGAAAATAAACACATGAGTAAATGATAAATGTGAGTGTACAAATAAGATGTGAAGATCATAATCATGAAAGATGGACAATAAGCTCAATATTCCTTGAAATAAGAAAACATGAAAATCATCAAAACTATTTAATCTTCAAGGTATATGTATGTCCTATATAAACTAAAGTATATATACATATCCAAACACAACGAGTCCACAAAGATATATGCATGATGGCACGTGGTTCAAAAGGATGTATATGTATAAACAATAATTTGGATAAAATGGACATATACATGAAGTTAAACATAAACACATGGAAACATGAAAAACTAAATTTTCATTAAAACAAATTTCATTTCAAGGTATATGTATGATTTGTCAACACAAAAAGTATACATACATATCTCTAAACACAATTGAGTCCATATGTATAGATTTGCATGAAAAGCAAATGACTCAAGGGGTATACATGTATAACTTAAGTTTGGCAAAATAGACATATACATGAAATGAAAACTCATACACATAGAACAAAACCAAAAATAGGAATATAAGTTTAAAATGTATGAATCATCAAAACTAGACTATACTAGCACATCTAATGGTTGATAAGCATTCAAGCTCAAACATATATAGATTTATTTGTGGCCCACTAGATGCATAAGTATAAATCCTAGTCTTAATGAAAACTAACATTTAAACATATATTCAAATCATGAAGCATCAAAACAAGATATGAATCATCATGATAAACATAAACATGATTATTAAGAAAATCCACATGTTATTAAACCTATGATAAATATGATAGCTAAATAAACGGTGAGAACACTAAATAATAATCCATATAAAACATGGGTGTCTCAAAGGTTATACATGTATGTCAAGAGTCTAATAATCATGGCATTTTCATAATAAACAACAAAACATGCTACAACTAATGAACATGAAAAGCATGCATAAATAAATAAGGAGTAAGAGACCGTTACCAAAACCTATGAGGCAACTTCTCCATGTCTCCAAAACAAGGTGGTCCTATCCACCAAACTTCCCTTGAAAGTGATGCATCCAAATAGTTTCCTTTAAGCACGGAACGCATCCACTCCAAGGTACCGCTACTCTCACGTCATGTGAGAGCCCACACCTACATCATAAACAAGAGGGGTGGTCTTTGGTACCCATATCTTTTTGGGTCCATGAGGGTTAGTACCTTCTCTAACCCAAACAAATTTATTTGCTAAATTTGAAGTATGTATTCTATCAAAGCAAAATTTAGAAAGGTGGCCCTTACGTTCACAATGTGTACAAGTGTACACATTAGTATACATGTGATGGTGGTGACCGTGAGGAGCATGTGTATGCCGTGGAGGGTGTGCATGAATAGATGGAACTTGTTTCTTTCGAAACAAAGTTTCCAAACGTGTATGGCCCACTACACATTGGCTTAAAGTGGAACCCAAACAATCAACACTCTTCTTCAAAAATATTTATATCATTTTTAACACTTGAAGATAAAGTGGAACATGCAATAGGTGAAGTGTGAGATACTACCCTAGCATGGCAAACATGTGCATCAATATCATTTTTCAAATATTTATTTTTATTTAAACAAATTTCTAATTCTTTTGAAATAAAATCAATTTCTCTTTTCAAAGAATCATTTTCTCTTAAAACAAATTCAACTTTTGAAGACAAAACATCATTATTCTTCAAAAGAGTTTCACAATCATTTTTATTTTTAAAATCTTATTTTCTTTAAGTGCAAGTTCTAATTGAGATCTCAATGAATCCCCTTCATTATATACCTTAACCTTCTCTTGCAAAACATTGTTAAGTCTAGACTGTAAACTTTTATTTTCTTTTTCAATTCCTAGACTTTTCTTTTTCAATATTTTATATTTTTCTATTAATTTTTCACACACAATAGATAGTTCTTCGTTCAAAGCATGGGCATCAACAAATTCATCACATGAAGAACTAGAATCAAGACTATCTAGTTGAGTTTCCGATTGTACTTCAAGGGAGTCATTCCCTTGGATCATATAGCATTGTTGTGGCTCGGATTCTCCACTAGATTCCTCTTCTTGTTGGATTTGCAATTGAAGCTCGGAGGTGGTGGTGGTTGTCAACTTGTTCCACACTGCAAAGGCGGAATCAAGATTAGAAACATGCATAAGATATTCTTTTGAAAGCGTGCTTCTAATGGCCCCAAGGGCTTGTGCATTGGCCCTACATGCTTGCTATCACTAAGATAGGATTTCTTTGTAATGGCAAGGTGAACCTTATGTCCTAGGTTTGTAAATAAACGAACAACCTAATCTTCCAAACAAGAATGTTGGAAGGGTCAAACATAGGTGGGGTCATGAAGTCCATGGATGTAAACTATATGTGTGCAAACAAGCAAATGCAAATGTAGATTAGCAAACAAGGGATCTCACACCTAGGATGTTAAGCCTAAGTATCAGAGCATAGGCTCTGATACCAATTGTAAATCACCTAGAGGGGGGGTGAATAGGTATTAATGCTAATCTAGAAACTAAATGCGCTAAATGCGGAAGCTTAAAACTATTTTGCAACACACTTAATACAACACACAAGTATAGCCGAATTCCCCGTGAAGGGCTCTGGACTAACTCCTCTTGATTCCCCTAGATATGGGTTGAGGTGCTATATGAAGCTCTTGTGGTTAAGTACAAGTGAGGCACACACACAAACAAGCCAAGCATATAATGGATATATAGCAATATGAAAGATGCAAGGCACAACACAAGCAATATATGATATGAATGAATGAATGATGCTATGCACAATAGAGAGAGAGAGAGTTTAGAGACAAGTGGATCAAACGCAAACACAAAGATATGTTCCGAGGTTCGAGTCCCTAGCTCTACGTCCACTAAAGGAGTACCGAACTCCTCTCTCAACCTTACAATGCCACCGAGGCAATACAATCACAATCCACCTCTACTGAAGAGGGATAAGGCCCGTAGCCAATACAATCACAATCACCTCTACCGAAGAGGGATCAAACACCACTCCGATCAACCTCTACCAAAGAGGGATACACAAATAAAGGAGGGTTTTACAACTAGTGGTTTCTTTCAACCACAAACAATCTCTCTTTTTCCCACAAACAAATAATCCTAATAGATTAGGATAGGTGATAGCTCAAATGGAAAACTAGGTGTTTTGGAAAACAAAAACTCAAAGAAATAATCTTGGGAAACTTTTGAAGATAATGGAAATGAAGAACAAACACAAATCTCCCAAAATTCTATTTCCTTTGTTTTTTCAAAAACCTAAAACAAATAAGATGAATCCTTTTTGGCACAAAACTCTTTTGAAAACTTGTTTAAAATAGTAGAGAAAGTCTGGAAATTTTAGCTCTAAAAATCTTAGTTAAAACCCCCAAGAAATGGGGTATTTATAGGCCCAAAAGAAAAACTAGCTGTTAGGCTGATCTGTCAGCCTGACAGGCTGGCGGTCGACCGGCCGGGCTAACCCCCAACGGTCAGAAATATGACCGTTGGGGCATCCGGTCGACCGTACGGCCGACCGCCCAGATACAGAGAGCAAAGCTCTCTGGTCCGGTCGACCGCTCGGTCGGCCGGCCCACTGTGCTGCCAGACGTGCACAAGGCTGTGCACGTCGGTCGACCGCAGGGTCGACCGGCCCTTGGTTCGGTCGACCGTGCGGTTGGCCGACCTGGCCTGTCAGCCACTGTCCTGGGTCAGAAGCTGGGGTTAAAATTATTTTTAAAAAATCTTTTATCTCTTTTAAAAATTCTCAAAAATAGTTTTATCATTTTGCCTTGATACATAAACATGTGATAAAAAGTTTAGCTCAATATCAGGCATATGAAACCATTTTTGTGTTTTATCATTTTTATCAAAAACCAAATCTTGTATTTTATCAAACTTGGATTTTTCAATACATGAATAGGAAAGTCAAAATAAGTTTGTTTAAAAGTTAAGCATGCATGTATAGAATGAATCTACTATACATAAACCAATTAAATTTGTTTTGATCAACTATTCATGAAAACAAATATTGGTTAAACCAAAACCGAAAAACCAATATCCAAACATAAAACGTGTGTGTTGTGCACTTGAGCATATCAACTATACTAAGCTTTACACATGGATCTAAAACATACTAAACTAAATTAGGATACCTAAGTCTTCATGATGATCTTCCATCTTCAAGTTGAGTCGATCCCAAATGTGATCCACCGAGTGCAAAGGTATGATCTTGATGCTCGGGCACTGGAATCACCATGTGAAAGCTTCTAAACTCCTCTTTTTGAAGCAATCACCAACTAATATCTTGATTAATGATCTGAGACTAAAAAAATAAGAATATTAGTAAACATAACTACATGAGTTAATCATCATCAAAAACTAGAGAGGAAGGCCTGCGGGCCAACACAAATACCCAGCTTAATCAAAAATTTTTGATATATATATATATATATATTTTTCTTTTCGTTTTTTAATAAGGCATAAAAATCTTTGTTTTTGAACTCTAAGTGTGTAAGTGTTCTAAAGTTGCATATTTCATCAAGGTAAAGATCAAGACTAAATTACTTTTTCAGGTTTTCTTCCTAACCCTAGAAATCAAACAAATAATCTTATTTTGATCAAGCATAAGAAATCCTAATTATGATTTTTTTATTTCTTAAAATTTACTTAATTTCTTGCAAAAAAATATGTCAAAATATTGTTCCTCTTTTCAAAAGTTTTTAAGGGTAAAAAATGTTAATTTTTATTTTTTAAATAAAAAGAAAACCTATGTTATGTTAGATTCCTCCCCCACACCTATCTCATGTATTGTCCTCAATGTATGAATGAATGCATAAATACATGAAAAAAGAGGAAGGAAAATATTATCTTAAGGTGGTGGTTCCAGTGATGGTCGGATTGGGCTAAGCATTGCTACCCAATCAAGATAATGTGGTGGTTCACTGAACTCACTTTTATTGATCTTTTTTCTATTTACATATTTAAAGTCTCCAATATTAATAGGATCACGAAAGATCCTATCATGAAACTTACTCCCTTTACATGACTGGTCTTGAAAAATCATCACTGAGTCATTATGATCAATACCTATGTCCAATAAAAGAATGTGACTTGGTAGAATAATTTACTTGGATTCAAGAGTGATAGGTTCGAGAACCGTTACTAACTCAGAAAAATCAACTTTGGGTTCGAGAGTCAGTTTTGGTTTAAGAGTTGAGTCTAAATCAAAGAATTGAAATTCATATTCTTCTCCCATCAATGCAATGTGACTATCAAAATTTGGTGATTCAATTTCTAGATCTATGGGTACGACAATAAATGTTGTCTCTGAATATTGATCTAAATTGGGTAATGATATCGGAATCAACATAGAATCGAAGATGGAAACTGAATCACAAGGTTAAAAATTGGGGTCACATTCACATTCAAGCAATCTCATTGAATGAAAAACTTGCTAATTTGTCTAAGATTTGAAATTGGTCAAGTTCAAATTTGTGTGATGAAATTGAGTCTTTCATCAAAGTCTCTAAGACACCAAGAATCTTCGTTCCTATCAATATAGCTAGGGCAATTGGGAATGGTTGAACATGTGTAAGATAGAGTTTCCTCATTCCTATCTTCCACTATGTTGATATAACGACTCATTTTTTCTTTAAGCCTATCGATAGGTTGGGAAAAAAATTTTTAGACTGAAACAGGTTTTCCATACTCCTATCCGAGTCTATCGGTTCTTCTTCTTCTTGTGGGACTTGAAACATGGAGAAAGGATCTTGGATTCGGGAGTCTTGTGGGAATTGTGAGTCCATCATTTTCAGCTTTTGTTCTTGGAACTCAATCATGACTTCTATATTTTTCATAGCCTCAGATTTTTCTTCTATTGGTTGATCATGACTAGAAAAATTATAGGCTGAATGTTGGAATTGTGGTTAACAATATGACTCAGGGAATTGTATCCCCATTGACTCTTTGAAGAGTAGTGATGATTATTCCAGTCTTGTTCATAATATTAGAACTGGGGTATGTATTGATTCGGATAAGGCCAATCCGACATACTTAGTTGGTTAAAGTTATGATACACCAGGTTGGTAATATCTGAGTCAAAAGAGGTTGGGGTGTAATGTTGATTACCATTAAAATTGGAAAAATTATTATATAAACCGTATCACACAAGAAATGTCAAAAACAAATAAAGAAAACAAACAAATAAATAAACAAACAAATGTTGGCCCAAAGGCCCATCACTCTTTTTTGATGATGATCAACTCATGTAGTTATAGTACTAATGATCTTGTGTTTTAATTAGTGACAGATTTATGATCAAGATCTTAGTAGGTGCATAGTTTCAACAAAGGATTTGAAGTCAAGTTTTGGAGCTAGCACTGTTTGATCCAAGAGCCATTGGATCGTGTTTGGACCAAGTCAAGAAGATGAGAAGGCTTCAAGTGAAGACTTCAAGAAGATGAAGACTTGAGTCTAGGTTTGTTTTTAGAAGATTTTATTTTTAGTTAAAATGTAAGGATAGAATAGTTGGTGGATTGCTCAAGTACATATATACACACACACTCTTGATAGTTTTGTTTTTACAAAAGATTTTCTATTTTAGAAAATACATGTTTGATTTTTGGTATTCAAATTTATATGTTTTATCCAAAACCATGTTTAGAGCTTAATGTCAAAAACATAGATATTTCACCGTGTTTGTGTAGTGGAACATATCCATATACCATATGCTTTCAAAGTTGTTTAAATATCTTATTTTTGTATTTGGAGATGTTTTGGAAAAACAAGTTTTGAAAAATCAACTTTGGAAAAATACAGTTTTCATTTGAGCCAATTTTTCCATATTACAAAAATAGTCCAAATTATTTGTAACATGCCTTGATTTTGTGCAAGCATGTTTGTTTATCAAAGTACATTGGCAAAACTATTTTTGTAGATTTTTCAGTATTTTATGGGATTTTTCTTCAACCAAAAAGACCAAGTTTTTAATCCTTAACCTTGTTTACTGGCTTCAGCCGGTCGACCGGGACGGTCGACCGCAGCTTGAAGTCAGCCGACCGTCACGGTCGACCGACGTGCACAGACGTGCACGCCAGTTCTGGCAGGAGGCCGGTCGACCGACCCAG